>PVHY01004279.1:70713-95966 GCA_004024945.1 Uropsilus gracilis
TTTTTTTTTTTTTTTTTTTTTTTTTTTAGAAATGTGGACTGATTTCCCATGAATTTAGAAGGAATGGTAGTTGTTCGTAGGTTGTATGAAATGCAGCCTTTAAAAAGTTATGATTCATTTTAGTGAGTCGATTACACACAGATGCACACAAGTCAAACTATTATTCAAATGCTGAATTTTTATTAGTTTAAATTGTAGTTTTATATTGGCAATTAACATCTGTTAAATATGTATTTTACAATTTGAATTAATGTAAGATCCAGAAACTCTAATTCATTATTTTATCAGGACTCATCCCCACTACAGGTGCACACTTTAGCACATGCTGGGAAACATGCAAGCATCATACACGTGCATATGTATGCAAATAGATAAGCATCATAGAAAGCCAATGTGGGCATTTACCCACTGTCTATAACATTTTAAACTTTGTATAATATACTTTAAACTGGTGTTCAAGTGCCATATTATGGCTAGATTTCAATAAATTATATTGACAGTATTGCTTTAATATTTTCCCATTGCATATGTAAATTACAATTAATTTAACCTATTTCCCAATTTGAGGAATTTTCTTTGGTAAATTTCCTATTAGTATAAATATTCTATGATAACTCTCTTGTAGATACATTCTGCTCATCTTCCTAAACCATTTCCTCTGAATTTCTAGAAGTGGAATTTATGCAACAAGGGATATCCATATAACAACACATCATTTTTCATCGCTGAGTGGTATTCCATTATCCATGTAAACACAGTTTGTTAGTCACTGTGTGTTTATGGACACATATTATTTTTAGTCATAGATATATTTTTAGTTTGGCAACGAATAAGTATACTGTAAGCTTATTTATATCAGATTGTGTGATATATGCTTTTTTATTTCTCTTCTAGTAGATACATCATATCAAATGTGTTGGAATATATGTGAGATCTAATTTGTCAAAAACTGTCCACCGACCTCCAGGAAGGTTGTATCATTTATGTTTCCACCAATAAAGAATAAGTGTGCTGATCGTTTTACTTGCTCACCAACATTATGTTTCAGTCATCTGTAATGTTGAAATCCTATGTCATTATGTTTTTAATTTGCTCTTCCTTGTGGACTGATTACATAGAATATATTGTCTTAGCTAGTTAAATGCTGCTTTATTTTTTTTGCTCAGTGTCTTTTACTATTTTCTTTAGTTATTATTTGTGCTTCTATGTTCTGTCCATGCATAGCATACTATTATAAAAAATACTTGCCTTCATTGTTTCCTAGAAGCTTCATTTTTCTATTTTTCACACTTTGCTTCTGTGGTCTGTTCATATTTTCTGTGTAAGTGGATAAGAACTTGACTACACATTCTCTTCTTAGCTTTCTTAATTTCTTTGAATGTTGATTGAGATAATTGATCAGTGTTGATCAGGTTGATTGGTCAATGTTGATTGAGTTGATTGGATAAGTGGCCCTGAACATTGGGCTTAGGATAAAAATATTTTATCAGAATGTCTGGTTGTTCTTGGTAGGTGGCTTTATTTAAAGCAAACAAGTTTATTTGTTTCAGAAAAAGTTATTCCCTTTTTTTCAATTTCAATTCCATAAAACCAGAGATTATTCTCTGTTTATTTCTTCAGACTTTAGATTAAGGTTAATTTGCTAGCTTTTTTAAGTAGCCAAGCAATTATATTAGAGAAAGACTCCTCCCCCTTAAAAAGATTAAAATAAAAGGAGAGCAAAACAGCATTGTAGATTCTTTGTAACATAGCTTTTCCAACTTAAAGCTTTACAAGAGTTTAAAAAATATAACTGACTGGAAATACTATCAGGAGGGTACTCCATGAAGAAAAATGGATTTTCATTTTGTGGCTTGCTAAAATCAGCTGGGATTAGCTCCTTCTTTTTGTTACCTCACCAACAGCAGCTCCTACATTACTTAGGTTGTTGTCTGTACCAGTCATAATCCCCACAAAGAGGTCCCTGATATGTGGCCTGAAGTTTGGAAAATACTCTAGAAGCTTGTATATAGATTATAGTTATCTATGGCTACATAACAAATGTCCCCAAAACTTGTTAATTTAAAATAATAAACATTTTATGATATCACATCACTTTCTGAGGTTGAGATTTTGACAAGGTGAGTATTCCATGTAGTATGAAGAGAGTTGACTTCATGGTTTTCATCATATCCAGGATGGATTCACTGATGTTGTGAGGTCTTGGTGGGAATGGCTAAAAGTCCGGTCATCACAATATGGCAGCCTCCTAGTAGTTAGGCTGCTTTGAGCAATGAGAAGCTGCATCACATTTTTGTGTGTGATAGTCTCAAAGGTCCTCCTCATTACTTCTGCTGCATTCTGTTGGTTAAGTTAGTCACTATTCACTTGCTCACTTGAGTTCAAGAGAGGGTACATAGACACCTTTGTGATGAGAGAATTATCAAGGTTTTGCAACCATGTTTAAAACTACAACTGTCTGCCTTCTAGTTTCTAATTTTATTTCACTTTCATGCAGAATTTACTCATCCTACTTAAGATTTCTTCCAAAATTTTCCTATATCAATATCAAATTTAGCTTGAGTTCTAGGATCTTAAATTATATCAAATTCAGGAGCAGGTGAAATTCCTTGAGTCTAGTTTCATGGGCATAGTTCCTCTTGTAATGAAATATTGTGAATAAATAACAATGCTTTGCTTCACCCCACCTACCCACCTCCAACTGTGATCCCCACACAAGCATGGTGTAGTGATGACAGCTAGATTGTCTAGTTAGAAAGGTGGGGGCATATTAAGACATAACAGAACAAACCCAAAACAGAGTCCTTTATGCCTGAGTTTATATTTACTGCAGTTTTAATCACTTCCCAAACCAGTCAACCTAGAATTTCCATATCAACATCAGTGAGGAATATACCTGATAAGTTACCCCTGTCTGTCCCTGATGTAAATATTCTAATTGTGAAAAACCTATTCCACCTTCTTTCTGCTGTTAATATTGTTCATTTTGTGAAGGTGGTTGAAGTTTCTAGATGAGATACCCCTTCTGCAACCTTTGATATAACTAGTAATAGCCCGAATTTGTGAATTTTGTTTTTTGACAGTTGGAATAAGAGATCTATGACAGTCACCATAGAGTAACTGTGAAGTTCAGCAGTGTGTATCATCAGCTTTACAAAGTTTTATAAAGGACTCAGACTTGTTCTTGTGAATGATTCTTTACAGTTCTACATCTATCTGTGAGCAATACTTTTCCTAAAGTATAACCAATATCGCAGCTAAGTAACTTTCTTACTCCATTTTCTGTCCATAGATTTTTTTTTGGTGGGGGGGTGGAGTACAGGGGTTTCTATAATCTTTTCCTCTTCTACTGTTCCTCTTCTTGTCAAAATTGACATAATTTGTTCAACAATTTCTGCAATTTCTGATGTTACTTTATATATCAACTCTATTAGGCAAATGACACTCACAAGAGTCTTCAAGATAGCTCTGCATCTTTGGCTCCCTGTGAGCTCCTGTGGGGAACACCCTTGTGATCTTAGAAGCACTGTTTTCTAGTTGAGAGGGTCTATAAGCCATGCTCTTACTGTTTTAGAAGTTTCTTTGTATGTGCGAAAGGATTTTTGAAGGGTTGACTTAAATCTTTCTCACATCTTTAGAAAGAATCTTACCGTCAAAAGTTGGATTCCTTGAGGCTGTGTTTTACTTGCTGTGCTGAATTTGATCTTTTCCCTAAAGCTATATCTTTGAGAACATTGAGTTGCTTGGAAGGAATATCAGCATCCTTTTCATTTCTTCTAAATTCCTTCCAAAAACTGCAGTTAATACTTTCATTTCTTCATCTTTCATTTTATTATGTGTCTATCCCCAACACTGTCTAGAAATCTCCATATATATATATATATATATATATATTTTTTTTTTTTTGAGACTAGGTCTCACTATTTTTGCCTGTGGAACTGCAGGCTCTCGTTACCTGGGGTACCACAGACTCAAGCAATCCCCAGCCTAGTGAGACTAGGTCTCACTATTTTTGCCTGTGGAACTGCAGGCTCTCGTTACCTGGGGTACCACAGACTCAAGCAATCCCCAGCCTCAGCTTCCCAGGTAGCTGGGATTACAGGCGCGCACCACCACACCTAGCTATTTTTTTGGAACTAGGTCTCACTACGGGCCCCAGGTGGGACTTGAACCACGGTCCTTAGCCCTGGCTGCTTCATAGGCTGAAACTTACAGGCACAAGCCACCGTGCCCGGCCTAGATATATGATTGAATTCATTAAATGTATGCCCATTTTCCAAGTGATAGTATTGCCAAATAGTCTTTTACTGTGTAACAAGAAATTCTTTTCCTTTACACTCCAAAAGTGATTTTTCACTTTCCATAGAATATGTTGACAGTAATCTTCTTGAGTTCCATAATGCTTCCACCCATTGCTTGGCCCCCAAATCTGTGCCACCTATATTCTTTTTAGTATTATCACTTTCATTTTCAAATTTTGTTTCTGTATGTAAACTGCACCAGAATTCGGGGGTTTAAGCCACCAGTCATTTTATTACATCTCTCAAATTTCTGGTTCAAAACTTCTGGCTCAGACATTCAGGCAGAGTTTGACTTCCTGCCTCCCACCAAGATCAAGGGAACTTTGATGGAGGTCACAACAAACCCTCTACCAATAAAAGTGTTGGTTAGAGTATTGGCTTCAATCACAGGTCTGGGACCTTGTTGCGGATGTCTGGAAAATTATTCCATTGGGAGTGTTAGTCAGTGTCTATTCATGTTTTCCCCAACATGAGCTTCTGAGAACAAAAAGACATTTTATTGCATGGAGGCCTGATACTCTGATAATGAATGTTCCATCGAACTAGGCACAAACAACCTGGTCTGCTAACCATATGAAAAGTACTGGAAATCACAGAGTCACAGCTACTGTGTTCTGTTGGTGAAGGCAGTCACAGTCCTATTCTGTGTGAAATATTTGTGAGTAGAATGTTAAAGAATTTGATATTGTATTAAAAACCTGTTCTAAAAAGGTAAATTCTTTTTTTTTTTTAGTTTCATATGCTTCTCTGAGTATGGGAACTCCTTCCTTCACTCACTCCCTAAATTGGCATTTTTTTTATATAATGGGAATTCTACTCTCCATTACTTCTTTCCATTGTTTCCAAATTGTTTCATGATATCTAGTATTTGTATAGAACTGTGCAAATTTTTTTTTCTGGTAGCAATATAGATTTATCCTGCTAACTTTAAGGAAAATTGAAGGTCAAACATAGAGGTATTCTATTTTAAGCATGTTTTCATCTGGAACATGAAAACTAAACAAAGTTTGAAATTATGTTTGAAATTAAAGAGGTCAGTTAATTTTTAAAGATTTGTTGAATTTAAGGTACCTGAGGGATATTCACAGGAAGACCTCTAATTGCTATTTAGAATCACGGGTAGAATTATTTATTGAAACTCAAGCTTTATTTTACTGCCAAGCTCAGCTAGTTTCTCTAAATGAAGAGATGCCTGTGTTCCTTCCTAGGATCTTCTTTTTAGATTCATAAAAATGAATGAGCTTGAAAGAGGCGGGATACAGGACTTCTGTTTCAACTAGTTCTCAGTCTAGTTGAACATGATTAGATCACTGTTATGAATCTTTATTATATGCAGACACCTTAGGGGTTTCTAGGAAACTACTTTAAAATAACTTTAAAATAAACTATGTTTAAACTATGTTTATTTTAAAAATTAAGTGCTACCAGAGAAAAGATTTGGAAGTCAAATTCTTAGCACCTGGGGAGTGAAATAACAAATTTCATGGGAATTGATCCTGGTCTTTTAGTCTTTGTTTTGTTTGACTCAGTTGTTTATTCATCTAATTATTTGTATGTCAGTCCATTTATGTGGTCATCCAGTTGCTAAAATTTTAACTTTTTTCCATACTTAGGTGTCTGTAACAATAGAAACCACTGTTTATGAAGCAGAAAGTGAATTTATTGGTAGAAAATTACCCTTGTCATAAGAACAATAACCTGGACTGGGTCCTTAAGGCAAATGACTACACAGACCATAGTCAGGTAGGTCTGTGTAGTTCTTGTCTTGTTTTTCTTTCTTTTTTTTTTAAATGACCACGATTGACAATACTGGCCTCCTGATAGCACACATACCTCCTGATAGCATACATACTCCATGAATTATCTTTGTTTCATGTGCTTTGCTTTTTTTTTTTTTTTTTTTTTGATTCAAAGTCATTGACAAGGAAGTCCAGTGGACAATTCTAGGTCTCAGACACAAGTTTAACTTCTAGGTGTTAGAAAATGAATTTCTGGCAAAACAGGGACAAAACAATGCAGAAGGCACTCATGAGGTTAGGTGAATGGTACACTCTTCTGTGTTCTTCTTTGAATTACATTTGATCATTTGCCTCTTCTACCTTTAAGTTCATGCACACATTTAAAGACTGCACTGCTTCACAGACTATATATGTATAACATCCTTCTAGCAGATAATATCATCTCTGCTTTACAAAGGTAAAAATGCACAGACACACACTAAGTTTTTGGCTAACAAATAATTCAGTCAGAAATTAAATCTAAGTTATTTTAGCTTAAAGCCAATAGTCTTGTCCCAAACTGGAATTCTAATGTTTTGTTGCCATTCTAGTTCTTTACAACCACAAATGCCTTTACCTCTGTGTTTGTGGAGCTGATTTGGTGTTAGGAAGATTTGCTCTCTGGATAATAGAAACTGGTCTCATGCCTGCATCTACAGGGTATGAATTCCTGAGAAGGCCTTATTATATCACTACTTTTTGTTTTAAGTCTCTGTCCACTGTGTTCATCATTCTACTGGAGTTTTGACAGAGATTTTCCTATGTGTTAGTAAAACACTGTAGACATTGTCATTTTACTTTCCAAAATGAAGGAGTGGAAGTAAGGATTTGATTCAGAACAAAAAGACTCTCCTTTCAGGGAGTAGTGGGGAGGAGACTCAGGAGGAATGTGAATAAAAAGATAAAGAGGAGACAGCTGGCAAATAGGACTGTATCTCTCAAGGAGTGGTGGAGGAGACTTGTTTTTGCCTCTGATTCATATTTCTGGGTTCTCATGAGGAAAACTGGACTTTGTATCTATTATTGTGTGACCTGCTTTTTTTTTTTTTTGGTCTCATTCTTTAAATTGTGCTAACATTACAGTTCTCTCTTAACTTTCATACACATGCACACAATTTTGGGGGGTGTCAGGGATGACTTTTTATTCCTTTCTGTCATACAGGAAAAACCTCAGTGACTTATCAATACTTAAAAAAATAGAAACCTGTAATTGGCATCACAGAAGAGCACAAAATGATTTCATTCAATTGTTCCTTAAAACCTGCACTCATGCAGGTATGTGTATAGACTGACCATTCTATACTTAGTTTCTACTGGAAGTGGTTCTATGGGAGGAACTAAAATTTCTGCTAACCTGTGTCTGAACAGTGTGTCCAGCAGAATCACAATTTTGTCTTTTTTATGAGTCGGGCATATCAGGTGAACACTCTTTTTTTGCTAATTATCATTTTTGAAAAGAGGATCCAGGCCATGGAAGTTAAATATTTATTAAAATATATTTATGAATTAAAATAAAATTTATGTTAAAATTTATATGTATTATATTAAAATGAAATATGTTATATTTACATAGGGGGATATTACTCAGCAATAAAAAAGACAAAATTGATGCATTGTGATAATGTGGATAGATCTAGAAGGAATCATATTAGCAAAAATGGACCAGAACAAAAAAGAGAAATACTGGATGATCTCACCTATACGTGAGATATAAGAAAAGCAAGCAACCAAAGGGCAAGTAAAACTTTAAACTAACTAAACTTTTAACTAACAGCAGAACTGAAGCATAGAGCAAGGGGCAGGGCTAAAATCAGGAGTGGTCACAAGAGATTAAGATGATGGTTCATGGGTGACAAGGTAGTGGGAGAACCTCGGGGCATACAGCAATGCTAAATATATGTGTGTGTGTAGGTGTGTGTGTGTGTATGTATAAATGTATATACACACACACAATCAAAAAAAAAATCTACCATCCTGGTTGATTATAAAAGTATTTGTTTCTATTGTGGTCTGGGTGAATTAAAGTTATTTCCTTAAAAAAATAAAGTCAAATAAAATAAAATATGTGTAAATATTGATATGTTAAGTATATATACAGAGTAACGGGAGAGTAACCAAAAATTGCAGTATTTTGAAATTGTAGTTTAAGAATAGGTCAACTTATATTATGTTCTTGTATGAATTTTAAAAAAGAACTCAAAAGTAGTTCCTCCTTCTTATCTTTCAAAAAGAAGGAACACCAGTTTTTGAATTCTGGTAGACCTAATTCTGATCAATCTGCTGAAATTAAACTCATATTTTTCATTTGTACCTGATTTTCAGTGTTTGGAATGATCATTTTCCCATGCGACTCAAGTTTTTCCACATATATCTCAATATATAACTAGAACTTTCATTTATTAACCATTAACCAAAAAAGGTGTAAGAACCCACATCATATTATCCTCATCATGTTTTCTACAGGAATTTTGTAATAATAAAATAATTTATTAATTAATACAGCTTTGCTGATTAGCAGAATTGTTGGTAGTACTGAATCACATTCTGAATCTGGACTGAGAAATCTGAGGAAAAATCTGCAGTGACTGTATATCTTTGGTATCACATATTGTAAAGTACTAAGAGAAGAGCAAATGCTTTAATTAAAAGACGCTTTTCATATGGAAACAATCACTGTGTTTGCTCACCAAATGTATTGGGTAGCCAAGCTGGGGTTTTCATATCTGCCATCTTTTTAAATGCTAAAGGATCCAGAGGTAGTTGTAACTGTATATTTATTTAGTGTAATTGATAGAAAAGTTTAATTAAATATTATGGAGGGTAATTCTCTATCAAATAAATTGAAACCACGAATCTCTGTGATTATTCTTGTATAATTAAATAAAAACAACCAAAGACCGGAATAGCAATGCTGCCAATTATTTTCAAAATGTGTTTGCATAAAACCCCACTTGTTTCTTTAAAACCCTCTCTGCCTCTCCCTCCTTCCATTCTTCCTTCACCCACATTATGACCGGACTTTATGGAGTAAGATTGAGGGAGATATAGAACTTATATTTAAGAGTTTAGGGAAGAGCTGGAAAGGACTGTCTGATAAATAACACAGATACTACACTGTATCTTAAATTGATTCCAAATATTCCAGATTAAACAGATAACTTCCGTTGACTATAAGCTTTTTACTGAAGTAACATTAGTTTATAATACTATACATGATTTAGAAGTATAAGATCACATATCTTCACATCTATGTTATTACATCACACCCAAGCCCAAGTCACCCATGAACCTCGTGAGTCAGTGGTAACTTACTGCACTAAGTTCCCCCTTCCCACTTGGGTAGCCTCATTGTGCAATCATATTTCTGTCGTTATTACTTTGGTTTTGTCTGATCCTTTGATTTGATTCTTTATATTCCACATATAGTGACACCATCCAATATTTGTCTTTTTCCTTTTGACTTATTTTGAGTAGCATGCTTCTCTCCTAATGTTGTCTATGTTGTTGCTTATGGCAAGAACTTCTTTTACATAGCTGAGTAGTATTTCATTGTGTGTGTGTATACATAGCATCTTCCTAACTCTTCATTGCTTAGTAAATACAGCTGGATATTTTATTAGTGAACACATTTTAAATAAATGCCATATCACAGTATTAACCACATATCACAGTCATGTCATCCTCAGAGTAAGTATTCACTTCTCATTTATTAATGGCACCATATGACAAAGGTATGCCCTCTTTTAAATAAATATCTAATTTCAATATAGATGTTGAAATACCAAAAATACTGAAAAGATAACTGAAAAATTGCTGTTCTTTGGGCCTTTCCTACCAACCTCATGCCCCCTACATCAACTTCAGAGAAATTTTTAAACTAGCTTAACTGTTCCATGTGGGAGTTATTGCCATGTCATTAACTAACAAGATTGTCCTGCAAACTTCTTTTTTGAATGACATACCTATACTAAAGATAATATTTTGGAAATTTTCTATTGTGTGCTTCTATTTAGCCTATTTTGGAAAGTGATAACTCATTTCCATTTGATGATTTGAAAATTTATTCTATACCTCAACCTTTCTGAGTTAAGTCATAATTGAACAACCAGAGTTTTCTGGATATCAATTTAATTTAAATTGTGTGATTTAGGGAATATGTGATACCATAAGGCCAAATGTTTTATTATGTTTCCATCCTAGAAAATAATAGGGATATGCCAGAAGTTGTTTTGCTAAGTAAAAACACATCTTGATTGTGAATACTGTACACTAGCTAAATTTAATATATTGTATGTTAGCTAAATTTCATATATTAGTCATATACATGACTAAAAATTTTAAATGATATAATCCATGAAAGAGAATTCCTGCTTCATATAATGTAAGAGAATGAATTCCTTTGTTGCATCTACTTCTTACCCTCCACCTCTCAGTTTGGGAATTCCAATGATAGATTCTCTAATTAGATTTCATTAATTGATTGTGCATGTATGTATGTGTGTGTGTATGTGCATTTCCCCTTTATAATACTCCTTTTTCCTGTATGGACTTTTAAAAAAGTGTGTTTCCCAAACAAGCTGTACTAATTCCAGGATTTTGTAGCTAGAACTGTACTCTCTACTAGCAAATATGTTTGGGAAATGATATATCTCATCTTATCCTGTGAGTCTCAATGGGTAGGATAATATTGAGCACTCTGAAAATTGCTAGAGTGTTGAACAAACAAAAACAGCACAGCAATCCATTACTCTGTTTACATCAACCTCATTCTAGCTTGTTGGGGCTACAAGATATTTACAACATACTTATTAGCAGCTTGCAAAATACCAATTAACAGGTAACCAGTTCCAGAAGCATTGTTTTGTAATAGTCCCCTCTCTATAATTTACATGATATGTCAACTTTTCCCACCACATTCTATGAAAATCCTCTAAATCTTAAAAGTTGGGGAAGTGTGTGGCCTTTGGAGAAGTAGAGAAAGATGATCGACAGTTGTGGATAGGGAAACAGTAAAACATTTCATTCAGTAAACATTGTGTCTTCTTAATTATATTCCAAAGTTCTTGAGAGTAGGGCTTGCTTAAAAACAGAAAAGGTGCTGTGAGTCGAGTTCAATATAACTTCTTAAATTATCCTGAAATACTGGGTCCAATGGTAGCAGTCAAGACTTAAAAAGATGTAATGCCAATGGAAAAACATGATCTAGTAAAGGGTCATTGCATGAACAGAACCAGAAATATTAATCTAAGGAGAAAATTGGCTTTGAGTCAAAATTTGAAATACCAACATCAGGACTTGTTCTATATGAGTCAGTTTAGGAAAAAGTTGAGGAAAACACTGTACAATTATTGGCAGATTTAGGCAGAAAACAGAAATAAACATAAAGAGATTCAGTTAGAATTAAGACATGGACTGTACCCTTACGAGAAACTGGTATACACCATTTTAAATTTGTTAAAGAGGAAAACCATTTTCTTTCTTGGGCTAGAGGGTTTTCCTGGAAATGACAATTTTCTAACATGTTTCAGGTAGCTCTCACTTGTTAGTTAGCAACCTTATGTTGTTTAACTTCTTTAAACTACAGTTTTCTCAGTTGTAAAAGGAAGTTGAAAATGCCTTTTATTGCAATGTTAGGAAGATTAAATAGCATCTGTATCTAAGAAGTCCAACATATAATAGCTATTACTTTTGTTATTTTTTCTGTGGCCTCCATGATAACTGTTGATAGAACCAGTAGTGTTCCTTTGGTGAGCTATTACCTAATTTCGTTGCCCACTCCAGTGTCTATTTTGTCCTCACACCATTTATTTCCATTTCCATTTTACAAAGATAGGAGAAGGTTTTAGCTAGATTAAGAAACTTAGCCAAATCTATGCAGGTAGTAAATCAGGAGAGTTTAAATCTGAGAAAAATGATTCTTCACCTGGACTTTCCCAGAGGTTGGTCAGTGAGGGTCTTCAGATGTGCTATACAATATATTCATATGTGGGCAGACATAAAGCTCTTGGGAAGGAAATTAGTAAGTCCTCATAAAGTGCTGATGAATGGAAGAAATACATAGTTGTTTGAAAGAATTTAAAATAATCTCTAAAGTAGATTTTATTTTTGCCCAAATGTTACCCAGTATTTTTTTTTAATTGGGGCAATGTGGTTTTTATTATTGCTTTTGTTTTGGAAGTTCAGGATCCCCTTGTCCCATTGGTGTTACTGTAATGATCCCAGCATCAAAGCACCTAGAGACCAGCACTAAAGTCCATTGTGTTTCCTGCCAACTTGTGCTTGCCTCAGCCTCTTTGAATGTCTCAGTTCTATAATCTGCTTTCAAGAGCTCATTTTTCACTTTGGCTTCATCTGACCCTTTGACTACCTTCTCTATATTCCACCTATAAGGCACTACATCCTTGATTTGTCTTTCTCTTTCTAACTTACTTTGCTTGGCAAAATACCTGTCAACTCCATCCATGTCACTACAAATGGCATATGTTTACCTTTTGGATTGCTTAGTAGTATTCCATCATAGTAGTATTCCATTATATTCCAGTACCACACACACACACACACACACTACATCTTGTTTGAAAGAATTTTGATTAAAAAGGCTTTTCTGTTCTTATTTCCTGTCATAGCCACCATTTCCTCCATCATTCCAACCTATGAAGCAACACAAATGTTATTCTCTCCTCATACCTGACCCTCCACATTTGTTTCACTTCTTTTTGCTCAGATTTTACTCCTACTCATGGGGTAGAGTGAGATTTGTGAAATAAATCATTATCCTAATTAGTGATTCACTAAGTAGTCACTATCCCTGACACACAGTCATTTTCAATTCCATCTCTGTCCCCATTCAAGTTTTGCATATTTCATGTGATTCTTATTACTTTGACTCAAACTGGCACTGTGATGGTTAGTCTGCCAGAATGTAGGATCCTTTAAGATGCAGCATTTAGTTTTGCAGCTCTCTTGCCTCACATGTGGTCTAAGCCCATAGTCTGAATATTTCATCACTTTGACTGAAACTGGCTCTGTGATGGTTAGTCTGCCAGAATGTAGTCTCCTTTAAGATGCAGCATTTAGTTTTATATCTCTCTTGTCTCACATGTGGTCTAAGCCCATATTCACTTAATCAATGACTATGTTATTGGAAGCAAAATCTTTACACTATCCACAGTATTTTATTTAGTGTGAGATCATTTCCTTGGATCATGAAGTTGGAACATGGGTTTTGCTCTCTTTACAGCACTTACATTTTGCAGTTTCTTTTTGTGGTCGTATTGTATTTTTGACAAATAGAGAACTATTACAAACTTCTAATAAGACTCACAGATATGAATTAATCAGTCTAGTGTACCCATCAAGTTGGTGTAAAGTTTGCTTGAGACAGATTTTCTTTTTAATTGATAACTTGGTCTTGTGAGCATTGTTGATATTCCCATTTACAAAGAAAGAATACAAATACAAGCCATCTGTGAATGATTTGACAACTTTCTGGCATTATAGAGATTGTATTATTTAAATCCTTCCTTCACATCTAATAGTTTCTTAATCATCCATGGTATGAAAGACTGTGCCAGACTTCTGTTGAAGTAGACCTGATTAGGGAAAGAGGATTTTTGCATCTTCTGATACATCTTAAAATATACAAAGTTAGTTATCCAGGAAATTATTGTCTGGGAGTATGATTTTATTTGATAGTTTTGATTTATGATCGTTAGACCTTATACAGTAAAAAGGATATTCCAAGAATATCAGATGCCAACAACACGATTTAAAGATTTTTGAGTGGAAAAAGATTTTCACTATCATAAAAGAAAAATTAAGAGTATTGTAATCTTGAAACATCCTGTGGCCTGGTAATATAGTTTATCCATGTCTTTGTTATAATCAACTTGTCTTAATATGTTTTTATTAAATTACAATAATTCCTAGTATTTTAATATCCTAATCAAAGTTGGTGGCACCATATTGAAAGGGGTCAAATGAACAGCATCAACATTCTGTTATCTTTATAAAGAGTTTTAGAGAAAATACATGCCCTGAGATCTCACAGATTTAAGAATACTTTCTTTCCTATTCTTTCTTCTTTTATTTAACTTGCACATGAATTAGAACCATTTAAGTTCATTTCTTAAAGATAGAGTATTTAGACATTTTTAACAAAACTTACTTTCTGTGTGAGGCACCTTGACCAACATTTTTGTCACTATAGCAACTTGGTTGTTGGTTTTAATAGTGCCAGAGTCATGGATTTTATTTTCAGAATTGACCCTTTAATAATTCAGTCAAAATTTTAGCTTTCAAATACTCCCAGGTCAATGTTTTTCAAGTGCATGTTTCAAAAGAAACTGTGAAATGTATGGGTAAGAAAAATCATCAAATCCATCCTCAGCACTTGGGATAGAAGGGGTATACCACAGCAGGCTTCTCAAAGTGTGGCTTGTAGACCTCTGCCTATAAATCCTTAAAAAGCTGGCTGTCAAAATGCTGACTTAGGGCCTACCACATTGACCCACTAAATTGACCCTAGAAACCACGCCAAACAAGCAAGCTCAAGTATAGTCTGCTCCTTGTGGGAGACCAAAAATAATAGATTTTCCCCTGTAGAATTCAGCAGATTATCATTAATCGCACTGGTAAATAGCTGATTATCCAGATACTTCAAATCCCAATGTTTTCTTATTCATGAAATGAAGACTTTATTTTTCATTATAAAAATGATTTTAATTTTAACATCTATGTGTACAATATATTATTGTTAACTATAAGCTTAGTATTGTACAGTAGAGTGCTAGAACTTATCTTGCATTACTGAAACTCTCTACCTATGCAACAACTTCCATCTCGCAGATTTTTTTAGACTATTGGTAGAGTAGTTTAGGCATAATGTTATAAATTAAAATAGGGCATTTAATTCAATGATCCAATAAAATAGGCATAAATAACCATGTGTACTTTCCTATACTTTGTATAGAAAAGTATTCAAGTGGTAGAGAAACTAAAACAAGTAGTAACAGCTAACACCTGTGTATTTTTCCTTCCTCCAAGGACACGGTTCCACTGTTTGCTTTTGCTGGGTAGGGGGAACTTTATAACTGCTTTGAAGACAACTGTGGTCCTTCCTTAACATGTGTTATTTATTGCACTTTTGTTCAGCCTTTTAGAAATATACTAAAATATCTGGTAAAAAGCATCGAATGACTCTTAAATACATTCTAGATGCTTACTTTTTTAAAGTGAGCAGGTTGTAAAATTGACCTGTACACTCAAAAAACAATATTAAAAGAACGGTGAATGTTTTCTCCAGGTTATTTGAATTCTTAAAGTAGTTTTAGGTTCAAGACACAGATTTTTTCTGAAACACAAATCTAACACTATTGGGCAGTGTCTTTTAGAGAAAAGATAGAGGGAGGGATAGAAGAGAGGAAAAGAGACACCTCTTTCATTAAGCAGTACTTTGTGGAATTGAAGTTTGGACACTTTAAAAGGAATATAATGACCTTCCCCTCCTTTTCTGATGCAAATGAGTGCAATGGCAACGAACAAATTATAAATCCAGCAAGTATGCAATGTGAACATAGATTTCATAACCCCTTTGAAATGGAAGACTTGGGGGGGGGTCATTGCTTTGTTACTTTTCAGTCATAGAGAATAATCTCTTTTTTCATTTTCATTCCTTTGGAACCCTTAGTTTTAGACAAATGTGCAGAGAATTCTGCTAAATTATAAGGGCAACTCATTCTAAAGGTTAAAGGATGAGATGCAATTAGCCTCTAAATTCAGACCTGATTATTGAAGTCAGATTATCCTTTGGTTTAGAAGAATGTAACCAGACATTTTAATGCATAAATGTGTCCACCAGTGGACAATTAGAGTTGTCAGTTTAAGTAGTCAATTGAAGAGGCAGGTTAAACTAAAATTGGTAGTGTCTTTATGACCTTGTGCTTAGAAACATTTCTCTGGAAATACAATAGTGAGTTATCAATTGGTGAGGGAAGTAACAGAATCTAATTATGGCTAAAGTACCAATGAGTATACTCTTTTCAAATATATCACAAACAACTGACCCATGAAAGGATGGATACTGGATGAATATTTTAGAAAGACAGGGAGTAATTGGTACTCAGGTAACAAAGAGGATCAAACAATTTTTGTAACCTATAATATGCTTTTGAAATAGGAGTCTCAACTGGGAAGAAACAGGATAAAATAAAATGTTTTCTTCACCTTTCCCTTTCTCTCATTTTACATGCATGTATATTAAATCTGCGAAGAGTAGTCTGGTTCTCACCTGAACATGAAAATAAAGGCATCCATCTGATGGCTAATTAGTCACTTTTAATGATCTTTACTCATTCTGAGACACTTTGTCCAAAGTGCCTGCCACCATGGCAACCAGTTATTTGGAAAGCGCATTAGGCTAATAACAAACATTTGTGTGAGAAGAAAACTTCTCTTTCTATTCAAATTTGTATTTAATTGAGTGAGTGGTAATGGGAGGTGAGATGAGACATAATTAACCTACACTATAAAGAGTTTCTCAGATGAGGGACCTCAGTGAAGCACTCATAGTTCAACTTCACTTTGGAGTGGCAGCTAGGGGCATGTGAATTCCAAGAAAAGTGAGAGAACAAAGGCAGGGATTTTAAATGGTTGTGACCACCATTGGGGAAGAAAAATTAGTTCACCTTCTGAATCAGGTTCAGTATTGAAGGCTCACAGGAAGATGTTTTATAGTTCAAGAGACAGGATTATTCTTAGTTACGTAATTAGTAATGCTAATTCTTATTCCTGCATCAGCAAAGTTCTTCCAGGGAACGTCACTTTGTCTTGGGTTGCCCACCAACTTTAGTCTGTGATCTGTGATCTTTTGGGGGAAAGTTCTAGTACTCTAATAGAGACAGTGCATCCGGATCTATAGTTTTGTTTGTCTTTTTTTTTTTTTTTTTTTTTTTTTTTTTAGGAAGAGGGCGATTCCAATCTCTCTTCTGCTCTGTAAGGGAAGAGACTCAATAATTAGATATCTTGATAGTCTTTTCACTTTACTTTGGTTTGTCTATGAGGAATATATGTTCCTAAGAAAAGTAAATATAAAAAAGCTTAAAAGGAAAAAATATTAAAGATGGTTAGATTCATTAATGATTCTATGAATAATCCCCACACTGAAACAATACTAATTTATTCCTTTCCACCCTTCTTAAAGTTGTATATATTGCTTCATTACCAGCTTACTCTATTGTAACTCATTGGGGGATATTCTATCTACAACATGTAAAGTTAAATCCAAAATGTGTTAATGAAGTTAAGCTAGAAAACAGCAATTTTTGTTGCATAACTAAGACATTTCTTAATTCAAATTTGCATTATATTATGTAATTGCATTGCTAAACTTGTGAATATTGGTAAGGTGATATTTTCACTTCCTCAGTATTCCCTTCCACATGAAAACCTCGTAGAGTATCTAATAAGTTGGAGGAAAGTATTTACTTGTATTTTTATATGAAATTAATGTGTGACCTAGCAATCTGATCAGGCAAGATAGGCATTATATTTTTACTAAGAGTTTGCATATTTATAAGGAGATCAGAAATATACCAGGTGAGAAAATTAAACACCTTTAATCATTTCACTTGTCTCTTAAGTCAGTTAAGTAGTCAATATTTTTGTTAAAAGCTAGACTTACATATTATACAAAAAGATATAGATGGGTATGGCAGTTTGCATACTGAGGTGCTTTAGTGAAATGATAGTTATAAAACCATAATCAGCAAAGTTGCAAGAAGGAGAAATTCTGATTAATTGAATTTTCTCTTTATGTAAAAATGAATCATAATTTGCTCTGGTTTGCCTGAAAAGTCCCAAATTTCCTGCATCTTTCTGTTAAAATGCTAATGTAACTGAGGTTACATTATGATAACTGAGATTCTTCCTAGAGCAATGTCATAAATCTGAACAATAATGTTCATTACATAATGCTAGAGATTTGAATGATAAAGTGGATGAATAAATGTGCTTTGACTGTTGGATTAGAGATTAATAAACACTATGATTCCCTCAGGGTTGTTCAGGTGCAATGGATGCAAACAGTGTCTTTCTCAAATAGACCCTATGTTTCAGGTATATGCAGTTCTCTAGTGAACAGTGAATTACAAATTCATGTATTGGTCCTACTGAATTCACTGTAATGTGATCATGATAGTTTTTCTTAGTTTATTTATCTACTCTTGGGAGAGAAGAAGAGTCAATCATATTTTAAAATGACTACCTGACATTGACTGACTTCTCATTTCAGGTCAAATTTGTTTCTAAGTATGTTCCATATATTATCTCATTTAAGCACTCACTGACTGATGTCAGTGGTTCATCTCCATACTGTAAATAGAGAAAGCAAAGCACAGACATGAACCATCTAGTTCGAGGGTATCATTGCTAGATACTGGTAATTAATGAGATGTTCAAAAATACATTCCTCCCGACTGAACAATTTGGGACCTACTGCTCTCGATGAGAGCAAATATAAAAATCTGGTCATTTATCAACCACTGAAATCAGAGGATCAAGAAGAATTCTGGTTGGGAATGCAGAATAATTGGACTCAGATTAGTGGCAGTTTAATTCAAGTGGGTATGACAGAGAGGTCTATTTGTTGGACTCTGTGGCAATCAGAAGATGTGTGTTGATGGGAGTCATGAGTGTGTCACCTGGTGTGTGTCTGCTTAGTATTCCTTGAGAACTCCTGCTTTTAGCCCTGTTTGAGGTATTCAGTGCTGCGGCAGGCATGGTCTCTGGGGTCTCAGCAGAATTCAGACACTTGTTTGCCAGGCAGACCTGAAATAACTGTTATTTATTTATAGCCTCTGGCACTGTCTGAAACATTCTGCCACACAACTATGTTAACAACTTCAAGTTAATGTAAACACTCTGAAAATGAAAGCACCGGTGCTGAATTGCAAATACTGTTAGGCAAAGAAAAAAGGTATGAAGAAGTGGAGGTTTGGGCCACACAGACCCCAAATCCATGAGCCCTTCTCTTAGGGGAACTCTGAAAATGCTGATTGCCACTGGGTGCTTGATGTCAGGAAAGGTGTCTGCTGTACACTTGTCACTATTTGGACATGGCAGTTTTAAGTGAGGGACATCAGCTTTAGAGACAGAATTTTATAATAGAATATTCTGCTCAAGACTGCGAGTCCCCACTCAAAACTCTGCAGTTCACTCACCATAGATGCTGGTGCTTGAAATGGCTTTTGTGATTTGTTATCCAGCTTCTTCACAACTCTGTTATTTAGATATTTCACTTTAGCCACAGGGCACCTTGATGTCCCTGGAACAAGCGTAGCACTCTTTCACCAGGTTTTTTATTCACTGTCACTTGGCCTGATATTGGCATGTCTTGCTTCATTTTTTTTCTTCCAGATTTTTATGCCAGTATCTCCTTATCAGAGGTATTTTTGATCACCTATTCCAGTTATCCATTGTGTATATCAAACTCCCATAAAATACAGGGACTCAGAACAAACCATTTTTATCATAGCTCAGAATTTTGTGGGTCATGAATTTGACCCCAGCTTGGCTGGATGACCTTCTATTACAATGGGCAAATACAGAGTTGCTTCACAGTATTCAATTGGGGAACAGGTGTTAGAGGCTTTACATATGCCTGGCACTTTGGCAGAAGTGGCAGGTTAGGTGAATGGAAGCTTAGCCTCACCTGGGATTCTACCAGTATATTCACTCTCTGTTGAGGTGTAACAAACTGCCCTAAAGTAGCTTAAAGTAGCAAACATTGTCATATCACAGTTTCTGTGGATCAGAAATCCAGGTATAACTTCATTGAGTTCTTTGGCTTGGGGTTTCCCACACGATTCTCTTGAAATTGTCTTCTGGGCTTGCTTTGATCTCAAACTCAAACAACTTTGAATTTGTGCTGCTGTGGGCAGATATTAAGCCCTTGCTCAATGTTGATCAGGGACATTAGTTCCTTGGAACTGGGACTGCACCATAGTTTGAAGAGGACAAGGAGGGAGAGATGGATGAATGGAGAGAGGGAGGAAGGAAGAGAAGAAAAAAAAAGAGAGGGAGGAAGCAAAACAGAAAACATAGTATCTGGAAATGTAGTTTTTGATGTGATGTCCCAGTATTTTTGCTTGAATTCTCTTTGTTAGAAGAAAGTCGCAAAATCTACCATAGAATCAAGGGATGGGATATAAATATTCTGAATTTTGGAATGCTGGGAACAATTTTAGATGTGCCCACCATAACCAGAGTTTCTACAAATGATGTCTCCAGCATGGTGCCTTGGAGTTCCCAGAGGGAATGTTCTAAAAAGCAGGGCCATTAGCTGCAAGGGTTGTTATGTTCTAGCCTTAAAGTCTCAGAAAATCACTTTTGCTTCTTCCTATTAGTCAAATAAGTCATCAAGAATAGTCCAAGAGTAAGGGAATTGGACTCAAGTGTGTCAATGTAAGACTGACAAAGAATTTACCACGTATATAATACAGCATGCATCTTCCTACTACATATCAGTTGTTTTCCTTTTCCATTTTAATTTTCCATAGCACTTATATTTTTTAAAATGTTGCTTATTATCTACCTCTCACAGCTAGAAGTAAACCTCATAAAGTCAGGGAATTAAATGTTTTTTGTTCACTGGTATACCCCCAGAGTTTACTATAGTGGGTGGCATATACTGGGTTTTCAATAAACACTTAGTACAATTATTTTTGGTCTAGCAGGAATTATGTGTCTAGTCCCTAATTACTTCTTCAGCCTTTTCTTCTAGTTCATTTTAGCCTGATTGACCTTCTTGTTTCTAAAACTTGATAAATGTATTTTTGTCTTTTTGTAATTTAAATTTAAGTGTGGCACATCATAGCACTTAAAACTAACATTTTCTACAACATTTGTTTATCTGTCTATTTCATTTCAAGTGTTTAAAAAATCTGGTTGGTCTTATCCAAAACTTTTTCCCTTAGCACCTAGAAGAGCATCTGGCTCACTGAAGGCCCTCAATATATGTTCTTTGAATGAAAAAAATCTCTTAATACTCAATGTATAAGAAATGCTCATTTTTAATCTTGATTTTTTTTCTAAAATTTGCTTAAATTGTCTATAAATCTTCTTTGTTGGCATAACCTCCCCCTCTTTTATTACTGTAATCATGGAATCACTGAATGTCATTACACCACTTTTCTTAATGACATTAAAATATCTACTCAAGATGGGCCTAATAACCTGGAAGTAATTGCAAGAGTGTGCAAACAAAGAGAACTGCCAGTTGGCCAACAGGGCTGATATTTTATGCACCAAGTCTTGTCCCCACAGCCATAAATCTGGTTCTCTACTTGGTTTTAGACTGACCATATGAATGATAATTAAAACTTGGGTGAGCTTGGGAAGAACAGCTGGCAACTAAGAACCTTTATAAAGTGTATGTGGGAGATTGTAAAGATAATAAAGAGCAACATTTAGGATTCAAACCTAGCAAAATTTCAAACCTAGCAAAATTTCAACACATTGGGATATCTTCTTACTTTAAGATCTGTTCCTCTGTCTTTCCACTCTGTACTCTTCTATAGTCATTTCTTTTTACAGAAATAAAATATCATTTTCCTCAACCAGTATAGGAGAAATTAGCTCAGTCTCAGTGAAAAGTTCTTGCTTCACTGGGAAAGTCTGTTCCCATAGAGGTGAGAACAATGGAACAACATCAGTGAAATTCAGGAAAGGGTTATGTCCATAGTCTGAGGATATACAGCTTCACCATTTCCACATAGTTTGTCTTTAGCAATTACATCCCCAGCAAAAGACCCAACAGAGTCCTAAAGTACACATTTCTAAAACCATCATTGACCAACAGATCATTCATGCTGAAACATGATGTTTAAGCTTCATTTGTCTCCATGAAAGAAAAAATGAGATGACAGAAGGAATTAACTGTATCAGAACTGATAGATCATGCATTTCAAGTTCACATCACTGGCTTGTGTCTAGGTACCCCTCTTTCTCTAGTAATCATAATTGAAATTGTAGACTATTTGGTGAATAAGTTCTATGGACTAGGATCTTATCTAGTACCATGTCTGTACAATGGCAGAATCATCCATACAGAAATGTTTATACATGTACATGTAGGGAATTCAGTCATATACAATGTGAGCATTATCATAAAATTTATTAGCAGGAGGCAAACAGAGGCCTGGACTCTTGTTAGCAGGAGGCAAACAGAGGCCTGGACTCTTGTACCTTAGAAAATGAAGTCAGAAATATTGACAACTCCCACAGGTAAAGAGGTTTGATGTAAGTTATGTTTCAGCAGGGGAGTAGAGCCAAAAGTTTTGGATTTAGACTTGCATTTGGAACATTGACTTAGTGTTCACAAGTTGTTGTTTTTTTTTAATAATTTTCAAGAAAGTAGTAAATCTCACACTGTCTAGGTCTCTCTTACATATTCCTTCTAGCTTCCTGCCTACATGTTTGTAGAAAACATACCAAAATTTGTCAAATTGTAGGGTAGCACTTAGCAGGCCATGAGATTGTGACAGAATAATTATTGCAATGTGAGCTGGAAGTCTTTTGTTCTAGAATTTCCAGATTTATCTTTTTACTGATTTTGGCCTCTTTTTTAAGGAGCCATATTTCCTCTTCCCCCCTCCCCTTTCCTTTTCTCTCATGTCTGTCCTCTCTCCCCTTTCTTTTACCTGTCCCCTTCTTTTCTCCTCCCTTTCACCACTCCCTCTCACCATCCTTTGTTTCTTTCACATTTGATCACTTTAGAAGTTGTTGTGAGACTCAAAGATGAGGTGTGTGAGAAATTGTTTTGAAAAATTTAAAATGCCAAAGGAACCTTAGGAAGTAATATTACTGTTGCTGCTCTTGTACAGATATGTTTATTAAGGTATAGCGTCTGCTGTTAGATATATCCACTAGGGCTGGTAGATACATGGTAAAAAGGCTCTTAGTGAAAAAGAAACTACCATTTCTATAATATGGTTTATTATATGAATATAACCTTTTAGGTGCTATATACAAGGTTTAAAAAAGTAAAAAGAGAAGGAAGGCAGCTAGATTCAGACTGTTTGGACATACTGGAAAATGTTTGCTGAGCAGAGATGGGAGTAGAGATCATACTCAGATTAAGGAAGCTATGGTATATTAACCATCTCTTACCAGACTGTAAGCTCCCCGAAAACACGATTCAAGGACAGGGTCAGTGTTGTATTTCAGAATCCTGTAAGATAGTAGATGTGTTATGGGGGGTGGGGGGGATAGGGACACCCCCGTTTAAATTCTTCCTTCCTATGGGTTCTTCTGCCTGAGCACAGCAGCTGCTCAGATATCAAACCTTAACAACCAGGATAGACAAGAGATTTATTTACAGATATGGAAAAAAAAAAAACAAACTGAAAGAGTCCACACCCTCACAAATGTTCCAAACAGAATAGAGTCCCACTTCTGCTCCTCAAGATGCTTCCTGGGGTTTTCCTCAGTCTTAGGGCACTTCTGGTTGGAAATGACAGGACCTTGACTCCCAATCCTGTCACTCCAGTTGGTACCAGATGAATCCAACCAACACAGGTGGGGATCAGGAGGGTGTCCCCAAGGCAGGCCTGTCCAAGTGTCACCGTGGCTCCGCACTTCACCAGGGTCACCTCTCCTCCGCATTCACACCGGTCTTGCTCCTCAGGAACCGAGTTCTGGGGAGGTGAGGAAGCTCCAGAGGACTCAGCTCCTGGGTCCTCCTGAGGCCCAAAACCTCCACGCCTGACACCAATCTCCAAGCTCTTGCTCTCACTCCACTCTCCACGTTCCTCTCCAAAATTGTATCTCTCTACACTCCACCTTCCCTCTTTTTATCCTTCCCCCTGCTTCCCATTCACCATCCAGCCATGGTGTGATACCTCCCTTTGCCCTCTGGGCCTGCCTTCGACCTCAGGACCCTACATTACATAATCCCAAGTCTGCCCAGGTAATCACTTTACTCTAAAAAGGGGAACTGGCCTCAGGCTAGTCTTAGTCTCTGTCTTTCAGATGCAGATGACAGCAATGCCCACATTCCTTTCTCAATAAAAGGAACTGGGTTCATCTTTGGGTCCCGGCTTCAGGTGCTTAACTTATATTTGTGAGTGAAGAATTAGAGTATAATTGAGGAGCAGTTAATATTTTGATGTAGCAGAAATGTAAGAAGAGTTGAGTGTTATTTTATAGATGACCTGGAGAGAGTCATGGGTACTGTGATATCTGAATACTCTGGACTCCCTTTTCTTTGGTACTCCTTTGTAATTACCTCCTGATAATGCTTATAATGGCAAAGTAAGAGTAACAGCGCCCATGCAGCTTATGAAATAGCTTCTACTCCCCCCACTTGACAAATGAATATAAATGAACTTTAAAAGATTTTTTTTTTTTTGTCTAGGGCTCTCACAGAGCTGGTAATGGCAGAGTTTTTATGAGACAAAGGCAAAGACCTGTAGCCATTCATTCTTGTAGATTACTTTCACTCTGAAGGTCTTTAGATCTGTATTATGTATCTTGCAGGGTTATATTAAACATTCACCACAGAGTCTTTCTCTCACAGAAAAACTTGTGTTTGATTTATTGGATGTTATAGAGAGCTCACTCAGTTTAAAATTAGTAACTTGATTTTTTTTTTTTGTTTGTTTAAAGACAAAGGAAAAGTATGTTCTTTGATATCATCTCTGGAATGGACATTTCCCTGCTTTGTCTTCTCTTTAAATCTCACAAAATGAGGAGAAGCAAGATTTTTGAAGAACTGATTAAAACTCCTAATCTTTCATGCCAACTTTTAAACTATTGAAGAAAGTACCCTTGTTTCCATTCCTGTGTTATCAGTCATACTGAAAGTGGGTAAAAAGAGACTTTTTGACTTGACTTAACTGTTTACCCCTATCCGCCTGCTTCTCTCTCCAAAGCAGGCTACAAACAGTACTTAACTGCAATTACCTTTAACCTTAACTAGATACTCTTATTTGCCTGCTACTCTCTACAAAGCAGGCTGCACACTCTTCATTAGCATTTTCACTGATCACCTTTACCATTGATATGCAAAAGCCAGCCAACTGCTCTCTGCTTTCAGCTCCAAAAACTGCAGAAAAGAAAAACTTTAATACACAGTTTAAACTTTCCACTCGTGGGTCCTTACCACCATCCCCAGCCT
>PVHY01004280.1:0-95987 GCA_004024945.1 Uropsilus gracilis
TTCTATTTCTTTTAAGAATGTTTTATAGTTTTCTTTGTATAGGTCTTTTACGTCTTTTGTTAGGTTAATTCCCAAGTATTTGATTTTCTTTGGTGCAATGGTAAATGGGGTGTTTTTTCTAATTTCTTCTTCTTCTGACTGATTCTTTGCATATATGAATGCTGTTGATTTTTGCGTGTTGATTTTGTATCCAGCTACCATACCAAATCGGTTTATTATTTCAATCAGCTTTTCTGTTGATTTTTCTGGGTTCTCTACATAGAGAATCATATCATCCGCGTATAATGATAATTTATTTCTTCGTTCCCTATTCTGATTCCTTTTATATCTTTCTCTTATTATATCTTATTGCCCTAGCTAGGACTTCCAGAACTATGTTGAAAAGGAGTGGAGAGAGTGGGCATCCTTGCTGGGTTCCGGACTTTAATTGAAATGGTTTCAGTTTTTCCCCATTGAGGATGATATTTGCTGTGGGTCTGTTGTATATAGCTTTTATTATGTTTAGGTATGTTTCTTTTATACCAATTTTTTCCAGGGCTTTCATCATGAAGGGATGCTATTTTCAAGTTAATATTGTGTTCAAATATTTTGTTCAAAATTAATATTTTGTTCAAGTATTTACACCAATGGTTATTAAAGATTTTTTGGGCAGTAAATTGTTTGTAAAAAATGGGCATGAAAGGCAGTGAAGCTGAGGTTCCAGGTGTCAGCTGCCTTAGCAGCAACCTGCACCAGGGGTGTGAATGCTATGACTGCTCCCAGTATAAAGGAGTGCATGTGGGTAAGCAGTTGAAAAGGCCAATATACCTTCTTATGGCAAAAAAACAGCTGTTTTTTTCAGCTAGTCTTTTCTTGGCTGCTGTCTGAACCCAGAATTCTGTATAAATTGATTCTGTTTTGCCAGTTCCCTTATTTGTTTTTGCAGAATAACAGACTAGGATTTCCCTGCTCTATCATTTTTATGGTGTCACACTCCTGAGTGTTCTTTTAAGTAGAATATAAGAAATACCAAAGGAAGTTAAAGATCAGTCTTTCCTGTCTTCACTCTTAGAAAAAAATCCAACACATAAATTTGCAAACTACTTTCCATTGATTCTCTAAACATACATTCTTTCATTAACCTTCTTTTTCTCTTTTAAAAACAACTTTAAATTGTTGCAATGAAATAAAATTTTACTGTCTGTCCTATGTTTCTTTTTCTTTTCCTACCATGAAGCTGAACACCAACTAGGGGATATTTCCCTCTTTTCCCTAAGGTCAGCTCATGGTCAGGTTTTGAGATCTGTCTGTGTCTTCACTATTAGAGCTTGGAGATCTATTACTCTCAGGTGACACTTTCCCTATATCCACAAATAATGGAGTCAATATTAGGAAAATCAACTATAATCGGTAATACAATTTATTTCATTAATTTAATTTAATTTAATTTAATTTACACCAAAGATAACATTTTGATTTACATCTTATGATTCTATGTGTCCCTGTGTGTGTACATGTGTACACACAGGTGAGCTTTTCTTCAGTAGTGCTAACATTATCAGTAGTTGAAAGGATATCATTAATTATCTACTACAAATTTTTTGTGTGAAAGGCAAATAGAGTATGTATGTAAATCAGTGTAGCCCATTGTGCAGGAGACTGGTAAATTCTAGTCTTTTTTGAAACAATAGATTTTCACTGTGGCTGTTCTCCATCTTCCGGTATTTTTTTAAGCTTTTGTGATGATTTTGGATTTTGATACCTAATAAGTGTTTGAACTTTAGCTGTTGGCATCATGCCTAGTTAGGGTAGTAAGGTTTAGATAATCTGCAAAGAGTTGTCTTTTAATCTCAAGTTTTACTTTGTTGTTTTTGGATAGTGGGTTAAGAATTAAGCTGCAGGAAACAGATGATGTGAATATGAGCTGCATATTACTAGTGTGTGATAAGATTAGGTATAAATTTCTAGTGAGAAGGATTAGTGGATGGTATCAAATTAACAAACTCAATTTATATTCCTTTTTATATAATTTCAAAACTCTATCTTGGGTCTAGAGAATATGGATATCATTTTATGGGGATGATAGATGCTGTTTACTCAGTTGTGTTTAGAATTACTGCTTTTTAGGTATGGTGATAGACAAAATCCTGGTGGGACTGAATACAAGAAAATAAGCATTTCCCCTAAGGTTGTGACTATTTCCCCCTATCCTTTAGTAACTTCTAGGTACCTGAGCTTTTCTTTTTATTTTTTTTTACCAGTAAACATGTGAGTTTGCACTATACTATCAAGATATGCACATTCCATATTACTAAGTATTAAAGGTCTTAGAGATTTTCTTGTGTATTTATAATTTTGTGAATGCAAATGACCTTATATGGACTATTAGTTTTTTAATCTATTTAAGTAGTCAAAGTGTTGAAGATTATGAATTAACTCTAACAAATATTGAATAGTTGTTAATTAACCCGTTCTAACTAGATATCTAAATAACTGAGATTCAGTGCCGTAGATTGATGATAATTAAGCAAAGGCTGGAAAGAAATCTAGGTAATTATTTGACTTTATTTGGAAAAGAGAAAATGAATTCTTGTTGGGCTTCAATATTCCTAGGTAGTTGATACGGGGAGGGTTTCAATAGAACAAATTCTATCAGGTTTATATTGAAGATGTCATAATATCTTTATGTTTTGTTTGTCATAATATCTTTAGAGAGATTATAAAAATAATAAAATTGTTATATAATGAAAAGTCTTCTAGAATAAAAGTATAGCTCAACAATGATTTTTAGAGATGAGTGAAGGAAGTGTCGATTTTTTTGGGGTGGTTTCATGAAAATGAATGTAACTTTACTTTTAAAGGGTCTGTTCTCTATCTGAAAGTTGTTAACCTCTAACATCAGGATTTTAACAAAAGCTTGAATTTGCTAAGCCCAGTGTAGTTAATGAACAAAATATATACAGTGTTAAAAAGAATGTTATTCTCTTGCCCTCTTAATTCTCAAAGGAGTTTTTGATTTTAAAGAAAAAAATTACAGTATGGTTCCCATATCTTTTTATCTTATGCAATAAAGTCAGTTAATATTGATACAATCAATGCGATCGAAACAGGGTATATGAAGACAAAATTGAATTTTTTCAACATGATCTTATTTTGTACCTTCTTCCATATGAGAAACTTGACATTAGAATGTAATTTTACTGGACTCAAAAATGTGTTTTTCCCCAGTCTTTTTAGATGGAACCTCCATTACTTCAGTTCCCCAATACACAATAGTTCTATTTACTAGTCAATTGTTTTGGGATTCTTCTTGCATACCAGAAATCAAGGAGTCTCATGTCTTTAAAAAAAAAAAAATTGGTTCATTTCCATTTGATCTTTATTTCCACTCACTTCACTATCTCTTATACTTCTTTGACCTTTCCTCCCTCCTACTTTCCTCTTAACCTCTGGAGTCTCACTTTCTTTATTAGTATACAATAGTTTTTAAAGGTATTTTGCTCTTTCAGTTTGTCCAATATTTGTCTTTGTCATTCTGATTTGATTTACTGTACATAATTTCCTCAAGATCCTTCCATTTTGCCATAAATAGTAACATTTCATGAAGACTGGCTCAGCCCCTGCAACTCCAGAAACAGAAATCTCATGAGACTCGTGTTCCAACATAGCTTTGTTGATTATTCTATTCTGACTTACTAGAAATCTTATATTTCTGAGTGAGTTTTTTTTTCTTAGATGTTTTCTTCAACATCTTAATTAGTCTCTGGTTTTCTTAGAAGAAAATTAATGATAATCTAATAATATACATATGCATATACATATACATATACAATGTGTATATGAAATATAGAATATGTTCTATACTACATATACTATATATGCATGATATATATATATATAGTATAAGAATTTTTGAGCATATATATATTATATATATATATATATAGAGAGAGAGAGAGAGAGAGAGAGAGAGAGAGCCCATGTATTTTGGAAATGATAGTAATATAAATCTGACTGTTGTCAGATTTTGATGATTAAGTGCAAGAAAAGAGTGTAAATTCAAAAATAAGACATAAATATGGGAATAAGATGGGCTGTATGAAGCCAAGAGAAACTGACAGTTCGTTTTCTCATACATTTTGAGCCCTTCATTTATTTCCTCTTATTATTGTTTTTATCTTCACTCTTTTTTTCTCTTCTTTTACAAAGAATATAGGTACAATGAGCAAATATGGTTTTATTTGTAATTTTATTTTTAATAGAGATGTATATTATGTTTCTTAAAATTAAGATAAAACAAACAAAGAATTTAACAAGACAGTACAGTAGCCACACATAAATTCACCTATTCATTGTTTTCTATGGTTGGTCTTATTTGGACCCTTTATTTTTCTTAAATGTTAGCTTGAATATTATAAAGTGTATTTTGGGGGTGGGGCTTGGCAAAATTGACAATGATTCAACTTAAACTCACATTTCAAGCAACACTCTAGTAGCTGTGAATGTTGGAATATCTAATTTGATGTTTATAAGAATATATTGTAATATAATATACATATTATATATTTATAAGAATATGATAGGCACTCTAATGTGAATTGTAAGAATGGCTTTATGTCAATTATTTTAGAGAATAACATGATGGAGTAATACCATTAATATGAAATTCAAGGATTGTTTTAATGGAGCACTTGGAAAAATATTTTTTAGGGATAGGTTGAATAAAAACTTCCCTTTTTCCTGGAATTGTGATTTGACACAAAGTGGGAGATATATCCCCACTTTTTAAGAGAAAACAAATAGTTGATTTTGATAAAGAGCATTTACTATCTTATATACTATTAAACCTGTCTACAAATCTTCTCTTCTGCATAATTAAAAATAAGGGTGGACTGACATGTAAGTGAGTGATCACTTCACTGAATGAAAGATTCTTTAGGAAAACAAGGAATGATTACTCATCGTAAAGGCCAGGTGAGATGAAAAATTCACAGGAGTCTGAAGAATAGTAGGTGATATTTCTTTCCTGATCTGGCTTCTAATTAGGCATTATATGAGATCACAATCTTTAGAAGGACTCAATATCCTTAAAGGGAGGTAGTCTGAGAGGAATATCAATGCAATAACCAGAACTTTCATACTTTGACTTGTTAAAAATTGTGAATTACTGTAGATGAAGTTTTTATTATGTATTAAAATCAAGCTTTAGCAAGTTAATAGACTTTCTTTTACAAATTCTTTTTTGCATTATTGTAGTACATATAGTTCTCCTGCCACCGTATCATTCTCAATAGTAAGGTTGCATATCATAATTTCTAAGAGGAGGTATAAATAAATAACTGATTTTAATTCATATGTTACTGCAACAGAGAACTGTGCATTTAGGAGGAACTTTCAATGTACTTGGAAGAGCCCATAGTTATTAGGAAAAAAAGTAATTTCTTCTTCACCCCATTTCTTAAGAGAGATACATGCCTTTCTTTTCAATGATCCACTCAGTATTATTAACTCCCTGTAGCTTAAGAGATGTAGATGGGGTAATGTGTTTAAATAAACAGGACATAACCCCATTGCTCCATTACTGATTCTAACATTCTAATCCCACACTTTAAGTTCACACTGAAGGTGAAGCCAACTTTGAATTTTTCTTGAACTGGAAAATTAAAAGTTTGCTAAGTTTTAATAATTAGAATTGATTGACAAATTATGAGCTGAGACAGTCAAACTGTTGCTAAGAAATAGAAAAAGGGAGGCAGAACACAGTTGAAAATGGTGACTGGAGGAAAAACAAATCTATTACATGTTTTTATATTCTAGGATAATAAGATTATTTATTGAATTCATTATATTAGTAAAACTCTAACAAATAATGGGCTGTTGAGTCATGACTAGATAGTTCAATATATGGTTTTCTTTACCAGAGAATAAAACCAGAGGCAGAATGAAATGCTTATAGAGGATTTCTGAGCTTACATTTTCATTACTTTACAAGAAGTAAGTTCTCTCTGAAGAGTTAATAACCTGATAGGTATACTTCCATCAGATCAAACAGACCTGCATGATAAAAGGCATCCTCCTGGCACCTCACTCAAACCAAACTGACCAAGATGACAAAGATGATAAAAGAAATATTTGTGTCATGTCAAATTGTATCAATGCCTACCCTACAGAGCACGGATTGCCAAAAAAGGCAAAATTTCAATAAGTTGCTTTAACTTTGTAGAAAAACTTACTTCAGATCATAGAAATTCTTGCTTTATTCTTTGCTTCACTTCTGTCATAGTAACTTCACTCATGGGTTATGTAAACTGAATGATTCATGAAAACTGGCTCTGTATATGTGCATGTTTCTAGAATAAACTATCTTGATGTCATCATTTTTCATAAAGTTTTCATCTGAAGGAGACTGTTTATCACTTGATTTTATTAGGTTAACCTGAACATAATAATAATATGATCTTTATGTTTATATTAAAAAAAAAACAAGTCCATTCTTACTTTCTTATAGAATTATAGTGTCTAACAATGTGCACATTCATTATGCGGTTGGCATTCACACTTTCTCTATAGCTGGTACCTTCTGTTTTCATTTTCACCATAATCCCAAATAAATCTGTTGACATTTAAATACTGTAGACAAATCTAACACATGGAAATTCAGAATTTTTTTTTGATTTGGGAATTGACATCTAGCAGTAATTAAGATGTTGTACTTAGTTTTAACCTGATAGATGTGTTTATTATAGTTTTTTGTTTAATTATGGTAGAAGAATCTTAACTCTTTAAAGGTCATTGAAAAGTTTTAGGTGTTTAAAAGATGCAACAGATTTATTCTGACAGGATTCAAATTTAACCTTCTATATATGAAATAGTTCTATATATGAATTTTTCAAACAGCACTTAAAAACAACTACTCTTTGATGGTTTTAATACTTCAAACAATAGCAACAAATAAGTTATTATATATGGAAAATATTTTAGATTATATGCATGTGTGCATATGTACATGTTATTTAATATATGTGACTGTATGTAAAGTAAAATATGAATATGTAGAGCATGGAAATGCTTGTAATATGCATTTCTTAATCTTTTAGGTGCAGTAAACACTCTTTTTTTTTTGAGTTGTAATACTTTATTCAAGGACCTAGATCATTTTTCAAGAAGAAATTATTTAGCCATATTTTTTGAACAGCAATCAAATTAAGAAATTTCATTAGCAGAAGATTTAACTTAAGAAACTTGAATTTGAAAATTTCCTTTCCTTTTTAAGGAAATGATTCTCTTACATTAGGGAGGAGAGAAGAAGCTACCTTCCAGCTTCTAGACTTACAATGGCTACAGTTTCAGTGGTGAGGTCTGTATTTTCATTGCAGTAGGGTTTTTAAAAGTGTTTGAAAATAAAGTAATAAACTTACATGTTGTAATTGAGAACTCTATTTGAAGAAAGATAAAATATTTTCAGTGTCTCAGAATCTTGCTTCTAAAGATGTTACTTTTCACTCTGGCCACTTAGAAAGGTAAGACTTAGCTTACAAAGCCATGGTGATCTAGCAAAATTTGTTGCAACTCATACTTTGGAATGATTGTATACATATTCAATTTCAAGAACATTTATTCAGTGATAAGACATTCATTTTCTGAAAAGGTAAATGAAAAAGCAGTTAGCTATACTAGTGCTAAACATTAGTCAATGGCTAGGAGAAGGAACACTGGAAAGTTACACAATATTGGGGTGGTAACTCCCATAGAGAAGCATATTATGTGCCCCCTTTATTGGGATTTGGGACTACAAAACAGAGTGCTTCTAGCAAAAATGGAATCTTGATTTATTCCTGTAAGTTGGATATCTGGTCATGATTTTAGAAATTGTAAGCAATAGGAATGCTATTTTTAATATATTTTTTTAATTGAAATAATTAGTTTTCAAATTTTATATGATTTTTAAAAATACTTTATTTATATATGAATTTCACATCTCTGTGTCTGTGATCTCTGGGGTTGGCACCCCCCCCCCCCGACTGTTCCCACCCTAGAAATATAGAATCACAACTCTTTGAGTAAGACTTACCATGTTTCACACACTACCAAGGCACCCATGATTCTCCACCACAGTTCATCAAATCCCTCTATACCTGCTCTCCACTTGGTTAACCTCAGCACAGCAGCCAGAGTTCTGAGGTTTGTTATCATATTGATTCTGTCTGACCATTTTTGTTTTTCCATAATCTGTAATCATTAAAACCAACTATTATTTGTCTTTTGACTTCTGATTATTTCTCTTAGCATAATCCTTTCCAGTTCTGTTGGTGACAAAGACAGTTCATTTTCTTTGACTTTTAAATAGCTGAGAGACATTTGATTGTGTGTTTGTATACATATATGTATATATTTATATAATATTGTTATATAAAAATATACATGATATATACATATATAATACATATGAGTATATATAATACAAATATATATGTATGTGTGTTTATAACATTTTCCTAATCATTACTATGATGATGGGAACTTAGTATGTTTCCAAAACTTGGCTATCATAAATAGTGTTGCAATGAACATAGGAGTGCTTATATCCCTTCAAATTAGTAGGATTCAAAAAAAATGTACAAATAGTTAGGAATGGAATTGCTGGGTTATATGGTAGATTGATTTTTTAATGTTTTGAGAAACCTCCATACTGTTTTCCATAGTGGCAGAACAAGTACATTCCCACCAACAATGCCTGAGGGTTTCTTTTTCTCCTGTGGCAACCCTTGGCAATATCTTTTGTTTCTAGACTTTTTGATAGAGACCATTCTTACACATGTGAGATAGTATCTACATGTGGTTTAATTTTTATTTCCTTGATGATGAGTAATTAATATTTTTTTCATGTGCCTGTTAGCTATCTGTGTATCTTCTTGAAGATGTTTCTATTTAGCTTCTCTGCCTATAATCAGTTAGGTTATTTGTTTTTTTTGCTCAGTTTTCAGTTGTTTGCGATCTCTATAGATCTTGGTGACCTTTTCAGATATATGACGTGCAAATATTTTCTCCTACTCAGTAGGGTTTCTTTTGATTTTAGTGACCAGATGTTTATAGTCTCTTTTGTGTCTCTTGCTGTTAAAGACAACTCCACAAAGACATTATTGTAGCTTATGTTATAGTGTTTCCCTGAGTTTTCTCTTATGTATCTTATGGTTTTAACACTGACATCCAAGTCTTTTATCCATTCTGAATTATTTTTTGAATGTGGTGTGAAATTATTGTGTAGTTTCACTCTTTTGCATGTGTCTTTCCAATTTTTTCAACAGCATTTATTGAAAAGGCACCCTGTTTTTGTATCTTGTCATAGATGACAAACTGTCTATATAAGTTTGAGTTTGTTTCTGGGCTTTTACTTCTATCCCATTGGTATATGTGCAATGTTCAAGTCAGTAAAACATGATCATGATAATGAGTTATATAATTCTAACTATTAAATATTTATTTTTGATAAGGCTTTTACCAAGCAAAGTTGCTGGTCATATGTAGTTCCTTACAGTAAGTATCAAGTTCCCAGCCTTTGGTAGAACATTCAGGACACAGAGATGGCTCTCAACTTTTTATCACTATCATGAAATACATGATATTACAGCAGTAACTGCTAGTTATATTATTTCCAGTTTACTTGGTCCTATATGTTTCATTAAATTAAATTTCTATTGTATCACCTTATATTTATAATAGTACAACTGATTATATTTTGTATAAGAATGCCAAAGTAATTCCTAGATTTCAACACTATCATTCCACATATTTTTAATGACGGGACATTTTCTTGTTAAATAGTGAGGCAAACTTTTATCAAGGCAGTACTCCAGAGTGATATCTTCTTGGTGAAAAGGTAAAGATATGCCTTCTACCCTAAAGTTAGCATATTATTTCAAAGATGGATAAGACCATGTATTTATGTGTGTTGAAGTCACAAGTACCTGTGCTTTCAGTAGTACCAAAAAAGGGTTGACAAGTAGTAAAATTTTGTTGAAGGACCCTTACTAACTCAGCTTTGGAAACTTTTTCCGATTAATATGCTTAGCAGTCAATGAGAAGTGACTAAAAAGGGTCAGGTCATTTAACCATATTTCATTATAAAAGAGAGCATTTTATATATCTTTGAACTCTCTTTTTTAACATTTTCATACATGAACCTTTACATTTATATTGCTCTAGAGTTACTCAAATTATTGTAAGCTAAAGTATATTTTCATTAATTTGTTTCATAAATAAAATTATCTTGCATAAAAGTGAATTAGGGTAATTTTCATAAGTATATATTATTAATTATTTAACTTGTGTTAACTTGATAAAAATTTATGTTCTTTATTATCAGTTTTTAATGGTGTTTCCGTCTTAATTTTAATAATTACAATATAATTTCTCATTTAAGAAGGCATATATGTAAAAACAAAATGGAAAGAATGTGCTATTTTTCTATAACTCTTATCATCTCTTTCTCTCATACACACACACTTCTGATGTAAGGTATGTAGGAGAAATTGATAAGTTTGACAATGTATAAAGGGATGAGAGTGACAGTGCACAGATGTAAAAAGAAGATTTAGGGCAAAGCATCATAGTCTAAATTGGGATGAATATATAGTTTGTCAATCAAATTGGTAACTTTAAATATTGTGATCGACGTGATCGATAATTATACCAGTGGAATAGACATAAATCCCACTGACAGATTTAAGCATTTCACAGATTCAGAAAAGATGATGTCAGAGGAGGTTTTTACTTTGTTTCCAGGATAATCATATAATAGTTAACCAGATGGACACTATACTCAGAGAGCACTATAACTTGAGACAAAACTAGAACACATCTTGGGTAAAAGAGACCAATACAACCTCTACCAGAAGGAACGCAATAGGAGATTCATGCTTTACTGACTATGATGTAGGTGGAGAGAAATGTCTGGAGACCAAAGTCCATGGTGCCACTCACTACTGCTGGAACACAGCTCAGCTTGGGACCTTTGCGAGGAGTGAGTTAAATTGTGTGAGGCTCAAATATTTGAATGAGGAGATGTCTGTGGAGAACTTGGGGATGTTTTCCACAGACTAGGGTGCCCCAGTGAAAGGAACAAAGATAGTGTCCTAGATTGCATTTCCTTCCTCCCTACCCCCTGCCTTAGGACTGGTGCCAACTTAGATAGCACACTGACACCATGTGAATGATAGAGTCTTGATTGTGGAACTCCAAGGAGGAGGGAGATTAGCAGTGTCAAAAACATCACCCAGATCCCCCACTAGCTCACCAGTAGCAGTCCCTTCTTCCAATCTGTGACTCGACATCAGAAAATAAGTCTCAGTACTTCCAAAAGCAACTGATTTCTAAGAACTAAAATCAAGTAAAATTTAGTGCCAATTGCTGGGAAGTAGAAGTTCAACTCTTTATAATACTACCATAGAAACTTTAAATAGAAAATTCTAAAACAGCAACATGGGAAAACAAAATATAAGACATATAACATATTGCACATGAGATCTCAGGGACTATGACTTTGCAAGAAGAGACAAACTCTATAAAATCTAACTGCAGACATAAAAGATTTAAATTTCACATAATATAGAGTTTAAATTGCCATTATCAAGAAAAATCAGAGATGGAGGAAAAGATGTAAGAACAAGTCAATGCTACCCAAAGCTATATAGCAAAATTCAGAAAAGCAAATGAATGACACAAGAAATTTAATTATGGAAGTGAAAATATAAATTGAAACTTTAAGAAAAGATTCAAGATGCAAAATATTTACTAGGTAACAAAAAACTCAGGAGAAAGTTCTGGAATAATATACCAAATGGAGAGTCAGAATCATGAACTCAAAAATAATGAAGTCATTTTGAATGATGAATTACATCACATGGTCTTAATAGACATTATAGGGAACAGTTGCCACCCCCACCCACTTAATACATATTCCTCTTAAGTGCATATGACACTCTTGAGGACAGAGCACTTGGTGCAAAAACAAACAAACAAACAAACAAACAAAAAAACCAAACACAAATGGCTGTAAATTCATGAAGACTGGAATGATGTCAAGTGTTCATTCTGATCACAGTGGTATCCAGCCAAATGCACCCACAAAAAAAAGGAGAAAATTTTTATATGTGGATGCCAAAAAAAATAATATTTTTGAATGGCTACTGAGTTAACAAAGAAATCAGGAGAAACATTGAAAAACCAAAATGAAACTGGAGATAAATGAAAATGAAGACACATGTTGTCAGAATCTATGAGATGCACCATATATATATATAGCTATATACAAAGCTATATTATAAAATTATACATAATTATATATATAGTCCTGTATAGCTATACATATATAGTAATACAGGACCACAGAAAGTGAACATAAATATGACAAATAATCAGATCTTATACTGTAAGGTGCTGGAAAAGGAAGCATAAGCAAAGACAAAAGTCAGGAGAAGAAATATTAAAATTTATATCAGAAATAAAATAAAAATAAAAGGTAATCTTAAAAGGTCAATAAGCTTAAAGGTGGTCTTTGAAGAAAATAAAACAAACAAACAATCCTCTAGGGAGTGCCACAAATTAAAAAAAAAAATGGAGTAAAGCTCAGATGTTTATAATCATAAGTAAAGGAGATTATTGCAATGAACATTTCAGAAATACAAACGAACATAAGAGACTACTACAAATATCTATATGCCAGTAAAATATTGAAAATGGAAAGAATGAACAAATTCTTAGATGCATCCCACTTCTGAGGTTGAATAGGTAAAAATTAGAATACCTAACATACTAGCCACAAGCAGGAATATTGAAACAATAATCAAAATTCTCTCCCCAAATAAAACCCCAGAACCATATGACTTCACTAATGAATTCTACCAAACATACTTTTAGAAATCCTAGCTAGTGCAAACAGGCAAAGAAAGACTTAACAGGAATCTAACTTGAGAAGGAAGTAAAATTATCACTATTTGCTAGTGACATGATAATATACTTAGAATACAATAAACACTCCACTAAAATGTAATTGGAAAAATAATGGCAGAATAGAGAGGTTGTGATTATCGTATTCCCTGAAACACACACAAACACTATGCAGTTTGCTCAAAGGAAGTTTTAGAAGTTCCCCTTAGAATCCCAGGATTCCACAACTTTCCCATGGAGTACTTGTCCTAAGTTTGGGAGTTTGCTACAAAAAAAAATAGGGAAAAAGTGAAGGAGTGCATGACTGGAATAGCAGATAATAGTTGATAACCTATTCAACAGAATATTGTTGGAGTCAGCTATGAGGATGGACCTACTCTGAGGCAAAATGAATCTCCCTAGATGGACTTTTCAGAAAGGGAGTGAAGTCCTGCATAGATGCTAATCTGAGACTAACAACATTGAGAACTCTGCATTCCCCAAGAGATAACAGCAAGCTATTGAATGAATTCCATACCCCTATATATTCCTCAAGAACTAGTGTTTTACCTAATCTGATTTTTACTAAGCCACTTCTTCTGCCCTCCCCCCCCTTAACTAGTTATAAACCATTCTTTTACACCATTTAAATAGGCTTCTAAGACTTAGTAAACTGACTGAATGTTCATGCTTACATTCAGTCCCAGCTTCTTCTTTGGCTGAGTTTAATCTCTCTTGTCCTTCCTCACTTCCCTTGTCTGGTCTTTACACTATGGAGAGAGAAGAGAGAAGGCAGAGGTGACCAACCTCATTCCTCAAGTAAACCAAGATTATTTAAACCCCAGCCACCCATATTACATTCAGATAAGCTAAGAAGAGAAATTAAAAACTAAACCTGTGGTGCCCAATTACAAAACAGCAAATTAGACAATGCATATGACTAGGTGGTAAGGAACGTCAAAATACAAGTTAAGGAGTTAAAGCAAAATGAGAACAGAATTTTTGAGACATATATAAAGACTATAGGATAGGTGAACTATTAGACAAAGACTTCATTGCAATATTAAAAATTCTAAATGAGCTATTGGAAGGTCAGAGTCAAAGACAGAAATCTTAGAAGGGAAATTCAGGGACAAAGAGAGTTCTTTCACCCAAGACAATGAAAATGTTAGGGAAATTCAGGAGTAAAGAGTTCTTTAATGAAGACAATGAAAATATTTAGAGAACTCAAAAAGACTGAATGAAATGAAGAAAAATATAGAAGTGCTTTAAATGGAATTAAACTGGAAGAAGAAAGAATTTCAGAAATAGAATACTCAAGTATACAAATCACCCAATTAAAAAAAGAGAAATAAGACATAGGACAAAATCAGAAAACTGAGAAATAGGCACAATTAAGCAAGGATACAAGGATAATGAGTATTACAGAAGGTGAAGAGAGAGATCAGGGAGCAGAGGCCCTATTCAAAGAAGTAATACCTGAGAATTCCCTAAATCTCAGGAATTAAGCAAGCATGTCCAGTAAGCAGATATAATACCCAAATTTCTCAGTGTGACATGACTAACATCAAGATATATCACTGTTCATTATCAAAAAGTTAAAGATAAGGAAAATGTTTACATCAAGTAGGAAAAGAATGATTGTACAAAGGCAAGCAGATTAACAGATTAGGCTTTGTTTGGGTTTCATTCCAGTCACTGTTCAGGTAAAAACAGAATGGAGTTAAGTGTTCACAATCCTGAAAGAGACTTGAGCCAAGAAAGCAAACTGTTTCAAAACTATCATTCCTATGTGAATGTGAAATAAAGGTTTCCCAGGAAAACAAAGGCTAGTAGAGTGTACCACCAACCAGATCTGACCTAAAAGAAATATTGAAAGAGTTCTTTTACCAGAAAAGGAAAAAGTGTATATGAAATGATAACAGGGATACAAAATCAGAATCATGAATATTATGTGTGAACAACAAAACACTACAGAAGATGAAGAAATGGTTAGAAACTGTATAGCTAAGTGTCCAAGAATGGATACCAGCTCATAAGGACTTTTTTACATATGGTAATTTAGACGACCCATATATTAGTGCTTAGTAACCATTAACCAAAAATCTAGAAAGTCACAGATGAAGAAATAAATTGATAGAGTCACTAGGGAGAAGCCACACAAATGAAAGAGAAGAGAGAAACAGTTGGTAAAAGACATTGCAAAGATAAAACAATAAAAAAGCAAGAGTGACTGATAATAAATATGTATAAATGTAATACATGAAATATGTGTTACCTAATGTACCTAGTAAATGTAAAATCATTCTAATCACATATATATATATAATATAGCATATATAAAGTATATGTAATTGCTGCAAATGTGAATGACCTGAATTCAGCAAAGGACAGCTTCAACTAAAAAGTTCAGTGATCTATACTTTGTAGATAAGACACCAATTTTATGCTGAAATACAAAAACATACTTAAAGTAAAAGATTAGAACAAGATCTTAGAAGTCAGCAATGCAGAGGGAAAAGCAGGAACTATTATCTACTATTTTCATGTTGGTTACCAGACATATAGCCAAAAAAGAAAAGGTTGTAAAGGACAATGATAAACACTATGTAGTTAATGATTACATGACCAATTCATCAATAAGACACTAATATTTATACATCTAACACAAACTATTAACAGATCAGAAGCAAACTATTGACAGAAACTAAATCACTATTGGATACCTCAACACATCAAGGTCATTCAGACAGAAAATTAATCATAAAATAAGTCTTAAATGTCTGACCAGATGGGATTAATGTTCATTTACAGAGTTCTTCACTTCCCCTTCACCCAAATGAATGCACTTTCCTTTCCAGTGCATATGGAACATTCTCGGGAATAGATCATATACTGGGTCACAAAACATGCCTGGGAAAATATATGAAGAGAGAAATTTTGCCAAGCATCTTCTCAAATCACAACTGAGTAAAGCCAGAAAATAAACACAAGATTCTGAAATAATTCAAAACTTGTTAAAATGAAACAAAATGCTTCTGAACCACTTCTGCATCAATAAAAAAATTGAAAAAATCAAAAATGCATGGAGACTAATGAAAATGGAGAAAAAGTTACTAATTTCTATGAGATGCTCTAAAAGTAGTACTATTAGTCAAGTTTGTAGCAGCACATTCCCCTATGAAAGAAGAAATAGATCAATTAAACTAATGCTAAAACTAGAAAAGTAGAACAGAATTAGAAAAACTATAGCAAATATATTTAAAAAATCCATAGGAGGAAAGAAATATAAATTAGAGCATAAATAAATGAAATTGAAAATAAAAAGGTAATAAGAAAGATCAATGAAAATAAGAATTAGTTCTTTAGAAAAATAAACACAATGAATAAGCACTTTGCTAGGCTTATAACAAAAAAAGACAACCTAAACAATTAATATCAGAAATGAAAGAGGTAGAGGTACAATAGATGTCCCAGAATATGAAAACCTACTATACAGAAAATCTAAACAGGTAGCAAATCATAAAACTAAAATGCTTTTGTACTTTAAACTATTGCAAATGCAAAAAGGGAACATACAGAATGGGATAACTTTGTGAATCACATACCTAACTAGGACTACTTTTCAATGTATACAAGGTAATATATAATACAACAACAAAAAGCTGGCAACCTTCGCAAAAATGGACAAAAGATCTAAATAGACTTTATTTTGGTCAGGAAGATACTCAAGTGGTCCATAGACACATGAAGAATTGTCTACCACCACTTAATGAAAGAGAAATAAAATCAAAATTGTAATGTGTTATCACCTTACCCTTTTGAGGATGGTCAAGATCAAACATGATGGAAACAACAAAAATTGGTGAATATTGAAGAAAAGGAACTCTCATCCACTGTTTGTGGGAAAGTGGAAATATCATATAATCCAGGAATACCTCTGCTAGTAATTTATTCCCCAAATATGAAAAATCAAATTGTTAAAAGACTTATGTACCCCTATGTTCATAGCAATACTGTCCACAAAGATTTGCCCACCCACAAACAAATGAATAAATTGCTGAATATATATTCAATGCAGTACTGCAAAACTATTTAAAAAGGTAAAATACTGCCTTTTGCAAAAAAGTGAATGAACCTCAAGGTGATTAAGTGAAATAACTTAGAAGGTGTAAAAAATCCAATGTTTTCACCAATCTATGGAAAATACATAACAAAAAGAAATGCAATGACAAATGCGGAAAAAATAAATCTGGGACTTGGTGAAAAAATTTACTGTTACTAGAGGGAATGGTGGGAGGGTGAAGGTTATGGAAGAGGGAAGTAAATAGGGTATTAATGGAAGTGATTTGGTGAAGGTGGTGTAGATCTCTTACTTCTGTGGAGAATTAAAATTATAACTCCAAAACCAAAATAATAGAATTAATAAAAATTTAAAAATAATCAAAGCAATATATCAGTACATTAATTACCTGGTTATATAGTCAACTTAGCAAAACTAATTCTAGTCCTGTATCAAGCAGTGAACTAGAAAAATATATATTAATAAAACTACCATTTACTATTGTATCATAAAGGAATGAATACCTAGGAATAAACTTGACCAGGGAGGTAAGGGATCTCTACAATGGAAAGTATAAGACATTGTTGAAAGCATTAGAAAAAGACACAAAGAAACAGGAAGGATTTTAAAGTTTTTACGAATATAGAGGAATGACACCATGTGCTATTAAAAATAGTGTAACATAAATGAATACTTCAAATAATTTCTTAAAATTTTGAATGTATTGAGTACTTCTTGCCATTTAGGTTACTCATGATATGTCTTCACTTATATTTTAAACCACGAAAGGTGTTATTATCAGTGTGTACATTCAATATTGACTTAGCTGTCTCAGATATTTACTCATCTATCACCGTGCTTCCATCTTGGGTCATTTTCTTACTGCCTATCACTCTTTGGCACTTTATTGACTCTGGTTTGTGGAGAAAACATTCTCTTAAGCTTTTGTTTGTAAATAACTTTGCCTCTATTTTACAGAATAGTCACACATCTATTACATTTATAGGTTGCCTATAATTTTCTAGTGTTTGGGGTTGCATTTTTAGTTTACATTAAGTCCTTAGATTTTAGTACTATAGAGGTTTTAGTTGAAATTCTTTGCCAACAGTCCACATTTTTAGAGGACATTGAACTCAAAAAATAATTTTCCTGGATCTGTGAGATGTTTGAAAGATTCCACTTTTTGGCAACATCTCTCAGTTGCTCAGTTCTAAAGGATAAAATCAATACCAAATGTTAGATTAGTTTTTATGGGTCTCCCTTATTTCTGGAATCATCTAGTTCCTTACTGCTCTGGAGCTTACCAGTATCTACAAACAGTTGCTCTTCTCTATTTAATTTTTTTTTCAATCCTTTCTAGTTTAACTTTACAGAAGAGTTGTACTAAAATAAACTGGTTCACTGTTGTCAGTTATGTGAATATGACAACAAAGTTTTGTCAAACATTTTAACTGTAAACTCAAATATCCCCTTTTACTTAAACGCAAATATCCCCTGTTACCTGCTTTCACTAATGGGTGGAAATCACACTTTTAATTTTTACTAGTATATGAGATAGAACATTTTCAGGACATCACTGAGTTCATCACTCAATCTGCATGTAAAAGTTCATGAAAAAGTATTCAGTTCATGGACAATAGGTATATAAAATCATGCTCAACATCACTAATAGGGAAATGCAAATCAAAACCACAATGAGATACCACCTTACATTAGTAAGAATGACTCATATATACATGACTTATGTATATATATGACTTATACACATACATACATATATATCTAAAAGGGCAACAACAAATGCTGGCATGACTACCATTTGATTCAGCAATTCTACTTCTGGGAAGCTACCCAAAGGCCACAAAAATGCTAAATCAAAAAGACACCTGTATTCAAGTATTTATTACATCACTATTTACAATAATCAGAATATGAAAACCGCCCAAAAGCCCAAAACAGACAAATGGATCAGAAAGTTGTGGCATATGTACACAATAGAATATTATTCCACAATCAAAAAAGACAACATGGATAATAAGGATAACAATGTGATAACATGGATGGATCTAGAAGGAATCATGCTAGCAGAAAAAAACCAGAAAGATAAAGAAAAATACTGGAAGATTCCACCTATATGCAGGATATAAGGGACACAATCAATAGATAAAATATTTCAGAATAATGTCTTGAACAATTATGAGATTAAGTAAAATTATTCATTTTCTTTTATGTCTCATAAGCTTTCCTGCATTCTTTTCTTTACCATGGGTTTGTGCCTAATAAGCAAAATACCCCCATACTTAGGGGACATCGAAAATATGTGTGAAGTTGCTATGTTATAAGATGCCCCGCTGATAATTTAATATTACTTTCTGAATCTTAAAAGGGAAAGCCATAAATTAATACATATAATGTTTGCACAGACTATTCTGTGCTGGTTAAATATTGTGTAAAATGGAGTTAAAATATACAGTGAGTTCTTCCTGTTCTTGTTGCATGAGACCTCGTGGTGACCTAGGGAACATACCTGCATGGACTGACTGGGCCCTACTGAGAATACTCAAGTACTAGAAATGGCACCGTTTTCAAGGGAGGTCCTTTCTAGCTGTGTTTATTGAGAGTCACCTTGGTCAAGCCCTCCCTCCCTACTCCCCACTGTCTACTCCTATGTCCTTGCCCTTGAATATCACCTTGATCATTCTGGGAACTGTACCCATAGAAATAACAAGCTAGCTAGCAAATAACAAACTAGTTTATGAAGACAACACAAGTCTTGGTTTTCACCCTTCCTCTGAATTCTGTAGCTATGAAAGATAGTGTCTTACAATAAACTTTGCTGCTGCCTGCTTTGTTTTCCAAGTGCAGTCATTTTCCCTTAAGACTTCAGGCAGGAAATAAGAGTGCCAGGAGTTTCTCCATCTGGTCTATCCTGGACAACACGGGTTCACCAGAAACCCACACTTCTGATAGAACATTCTGTTTTTCATCTCTTATTTTAAAATCTCTGTGATGATAATGTGTTGTCTTTGAGCTTAGGAAAGAATTATTGAGTCTACTAATCACTGTCCTTCATGCTGGACAAACAAGGAAGAGATAATTATCATCATACCTGTGCTTTTAAAACTTGTAATCCAAGGCAGATGGGAGACACTATAATATTGTATTTTGATTTCTTGGGGGAGTTAAAATCAAAATTCACTTTAGTGGGGGTCATCTTATATTATTAAAATATAAATGGTGCACAATATTGTATTGGTTTCAGATGTACACTATAGTGATCAAGAGCTGTATATATTGTGAAGAGATCACCAAAATAAATCGTTACCATTTGTCAACATACAAAGTTAGACAATGTTATTAAGTCTGTTGCACATGCTGTGCATTAGAATTCCAATCGCTTATTTATTTTATATGTGGAAATTTGTATTGTTTATGTGATCCTATCTTAGCATTGAATAAATGTGATTTAATCAAATTAATTCCCAAATAAAATAAAATTTAGAGATCAAATAACCAGTCTTTTCATTTTAATAGATAGGTAACCTGAAGGTAAGACTGATCACAGAAGTGATGTTAGCTACCTATTTTAAATAGTGAGAATTTCATCTTGTGACTCAAGTCTCGTGTTTCTCACTACAACATACTATACTGCAAAATGATAAATTTTCACATGAGATCTATGTGTATAAATGCATGTACATATGCTAGCAAATAAAGTCAAAATTGCATGCACAAAATGCTATTTGAACTTTGTGTAGATACCAAGCTGAAAATAGTCTAAGGATCCACCAACATTAGTTATTAAAACAAATGTTAGATAAATTAATATAATTTTTATATATTTTTATTTTATATATATTTTTATATATTAATATATTATTAATATAATAATAATATGTAGTATTTGCTACATATTTTGCAGTAATTTTCAATTATTGATAGATGAGGCAAAATTGAAAGCATAATTTAGGAAAAAATGAAACAAGTTTGAGTGGATTACAAAACCACTTAACATTTTGTGATACCCTCACATTTGCAAAAAAATGTACAAAAATATGTAAATGAACATACATGAATATACATGCATGTATAGTCATTGAAAAACTGTGAAGTGTTGCTACTTATTTATTGATAGTTATTATTGGTAACTATTTGTAATATTTATGCAGTGAAAATGAGGCCTGGAATAAGCAGGAAAAATATTTTCTTTTGCATATTTTCTTAGTTTGTCTCATTTTCATGTGCATTTATGTATCTAGGTATTTATTTTTGTATGTATGTATCTATCAATCTATTTATCCATTTATTTGGAATTAACTGATTAATTAATTAATTAACTGGTTAATTAATTAATTGATTCTCCTTCCATGGCTCCAATTCCATGTCAAAAAGCAAGTGCAGCTGAAGAAGCTGCATGTCTCTCTGCTCCTTGTACCTCCTTCAGGTCCTCCTTTTTATCTCCTTCCTTCCTTCCTAAAATAATATTTTGATATTGCATGTAAGAAAGATGTCTTTCCGCCTCTTTAAGCTTAATGGCACAAACACCCTTTGAAAAACAGAGAGGATCCCTTAATTGTAATACCTGAGTAAATACAAGGAAAAAGAGATTAATATTACATTGGTGTTGTATACTTTGATTCACAGGGCAGTTTATTTAAGATGCTTAACATTAGAAAAAAATGCAAAAAATCACCCCATATTCTAAGTTTGGCAAACTTGAGTTTATTTCTGCTTTTACTACTATTACAATTAAGTAGTCATGCTCCTTTAAAAGTGTTTTGAAATCAGTTTTAAGACTTTAAATTTATGTTATCTTCAGTGACCATTTTCTACCTCTTTTAGTAGAAAAGTATAAAAAAATCACCAAAATTAAAGTTTATGCTCAAACTAAGGCTTTTCTTTTTAAGTTGAAGTAAAAATACAACTTCCTTCTATTACTTAAAATCGCGATGCAAATTTCTGTATTTTTTGGTTTGGAAGGACTTTACAAATTATTGGAGGAGACATTAAAGACATCAGAACTAAAGTGAATAATGAAAACCTCAGTATCATGGTTTTTATATCAATGATTTTATGATATAAAGTACATGATCCAGTTTGGAGTAGTTCATAATATCCATTTACCACAGAACAATATAAAATAAAAAAAATATTATGTCAGAAGCTTGGTCATGATATCTTAATAGAGGAAAACTGATTACTCTTTTCTACCTTTGAGGACAGACACCTATAAGTACAATGCATGTATGATTTGAATTATGTTTTTAAGGAAAATAAATCAAAAAGAAGTTTTTGAAGAAAATGATATTGAGAAAGAAATTAAAGAATGGTTCTACCATCTCATTGAAACCAAGATTACCAATTTGTATTTTTAAAAAAAAATTTTTTACACCAGTAAGAATGGTCCATATCAAAAAAAATGGGCAAGAAGTACTGGTGTGTGATGTGGAGAGAAAGGAACACTCTTACACTTCTGGTGGGAATGTAGATGGTTCAGCCACTATGGAAAGCTGTGTGGAGGACACTTAAAGTGCCAAAAATGATGTGTCTTTTTTTTGAGTATTGTGTGGTTACATTTCCTTTCCCACGGTGAGACAGTCTGTATTGATTTATGAATCTCTTTTTGTTTCCTCATGTTATAACACTTGCTATTTTATATCTATGTGATTCACTTCATCTTCATCAATCATGCTCATATATCACCTTTTCAGTGAGGCTTTTCTTGGCATCCTTTCTAAAATGGTATTCACAGCCACTGAGGTGGCCCTCTTTATTCCCTTTCCCTGTCTTATTGTTTGCAAGACTCCCTGCTTCCCTGAAGGAGATCTTCTAGGGTTCCAAGAACCCAGGAGGTAGATATATTACTAGAGCATATATGGAGACTTGAAAATAGAAGCTGATTATTGAATATCTGAAACCATACCTGGGATAGAATCATGAACCCACTGACAATTAACTCTACAAAATGGGGATCAAAATACAAGCAAATTTCTCATTCATTTATTTTTTTCCTCTTAAAATGAGTATAGAGGCAGCATTTACCACATAGGAATTTTGTGATGATTAGAAATTATACTATTTTTTTCTAACTCTTCTTTCTTTTCTTTTCCTCCTCTTACTTGCCCTCTCTGTTATTCTTTTATGTTCTTCTTAGTAAATAGTTCTAGAACTATTGACAAAACAGTATTTTTCCATGGAAAGGGAAATAATAATTCAGAATATCATATCTGTTTTTCCATATTTAAATTATGGAAAATTTGGTTTAAAATAGTACATATGATTCAAAGGTGTAAATTCATACCTCCTCAGATGTATGTTAAAACATCACAGCCACCATTATGACACCACAGACCTCTACCATTGTCTTTTAGGTTCTCAACTCTGCATGAAATCTAGAAATGTTATGAACTGACTTTCAAAATAACTCAAATAGTGTGATTCAAGAGAACTTTAATATTAATCAACCAGAAGTTTTGTCCCAAGGTGATAGCAATAAAGATACAGAGATGTAAACCAACTTTACCTCAATAAGCTAACTTGGGAAAAAGAGAAAGATACAGTAGAATAGTTTTCAACACAGAAATCATTTTAAGTAAATTATTAAATAAAACCAACATTTATTGAGTTAAAAGAAAGGTTTATGTATATGCATTCCTTCAGGATGGCAATCAATAATGAAAGTGCTGTAAGAAGTTAATATGATGAATTTAATGTTAGTGAGTGGTTAGGATCAGGAGGTGAAAATATTAAAACTGTAGAACAGACTCCTGAAGGCTGAGTGAGGAAATGCATTTTATTTATAATATATTCAAATGAAGTAGATATTCCAGTTTTATTATATTTCAGTGTGCAGCTATCCATAGCTGGCATTTTCAAAGTCTTGTTACTGAATTTAAAGAGATAAAATTTGTGAATAAGTAAATTTTTTGCAAACGGGATGCTTAGTGATGTCTTTCACAAGAATAAATTATAGACTGGAGATAAATTTCTTCGGATAAAGGAAGTAGAGAGTAAACTTAAAGTCCAGGTAAGTGAAGCAATATATGAAAAAAAAAAAAAAAAGTCTTTTTGTTCCTAGTACATACCTGGAACCATACCTAGTAAACATGCAACAAAAGTTTTTGGCTATGTATGTGTGTATGTGTGTGTATCTATCTATCTATCTATCTATCTATCTATCTATCTATCTATCTATCTATCTATCTATCTATCTATCTATCTATCTATCTATCTATCTATCTATCTATGCATGTATAAACATGCATAAATAAACAGGTATATGGTATAGTAAATGGCATCATAATTATAATTTCTAAGTGCATTTTATAAAAATTTATTATATTCATATATTTAAACTTTACTTGCAGATAAATTCTTAATCATCATATTCTAGTCAGGAATTTTTATTTTAATTTGTTTAGCTGAAGTATGTATATTCCTAACTTAAATTTGTTTCCAGTTGACTTGTTGCTCTCCTCCAATTAAAGCTTAAAGAAAATAGGCACACAGTTTGGAGTTTGAAAATAGGGTTTTCAAAATGTGTCTCAAACAAGTGTTTTAATCTGCAAAGGACAATTTTTGTAAGTGGAAAGAATAATTTTTAAAGCATCAATTCTATAAGACACAGAAATTTTAAAGGACCAGAAAGTGGGAAGGTGACCCTTTTGACCCGAGGAAAGACACTACACTCTTTTCTGATTGGTAGGAGTGGACTAGAAAGAGAGGAAGCCATTCTGAGTGTAAAACAGGTTTACAACATTGCATATGATTCAGAGGTATCAGTTCACTCTTGTCCAGATGTATGTTATCATATCCACTACCAAGGAGTGGTACTACTCCTTGTTAGTGGGTATGGTAGCATGGATTTTTTTTTTTTTTAGTTAATTTCTCTCACCAGCAAACTTAAAAGGGTGAAGTTAGTAAAAATGTACTTAAAAACAAATAGTATGTTCTTTGTAAAATTGGCTTTTCTGGACAGTTCCTAGAACAGTTACATTTTACTTACCTTTCCAGACTTGCTGAATGGAGTTCTTAACTTTGGCCAAGGACTTGGATTCCACTGTGAAAAACAACAAATTGATGGTTTATCTTCTAGGATTCACTATTTTAATGGAAATCCCAGATCTACGGAGTCTATAAACATGAGCTTTATCTGTCTTCATTAAATTTGTAATCCTTTCTCATTTATTTGATTTTGTTCTATTAATGTATTAGAATTTGTTCAAGATTTTTAAAATTGATTTTCCTTTCTGATTTTGTGAATTCCAGCAATTATTTTCTTATGTTTATATTACCATTTAAAAGGTAGGACAGTGAAACTAAGGTTAAAATCAAACATGGCTAAATGCCCTTTTGTGAAACCTTTTTATTATTTTGAAAATAGATATGGAGATGGCAAACAGAATCTGTTGTCAATAATTCTTATTATATTTAGTTCATTTGATAATGAGTAAAATTTATGAGTTATATCAATTTTAAGTTCCTATCATGATTAACAAATATTCAACAAAAGATGATATCTTTGAATATTCTTAAACTGATGAGCTCTATCTTATCTGAAAAAGCATTTCCTAAGTTATAACTGATAGGTTATTCACAGGTAACTCACATTAGAGTATGATTTATGCACATTGTTCAGTCATCATATTCTTCAACTCTGAAACTTCTGTTCAGTATTTCATTGAAGTTCTTCCTGTGTTTATCCATCTTTTCCCCAAATTTGTCATCTTTATAGACCATATTTTTCTCTAACAGATAAATTGATTGTCTACATTTTATCACACTTTGTTTTATCTGAGTTTATACCTGGCTCTTTGTTTGGAATATATTCCTCTGTTGATTTTGCTTTGATCTCTGTTAATATGTATTAGATAAAGTGGCCACCCAGCTCAGTCTCAAAGGACCACCTTATGAAAAAGTTAAATCTTATGATACAACCCTAGGTCTTATGGTGAGCTAGCTCTCTGCTATCTTTCAAATAAACATGAGTATCGAGCAGTCTATTTTATTTGTAATGACTCCCAGTTGTTTAGGTTATACCAAAACCTTTAGTGTTCCAAAGGAGAAGCTCTCAGTCAGCTCCCAGATTCAGACAAAGTGGAAACCCTGCCCTCAGGCAGCAGTTTTTAAAGCAACTGTGGAACTATAGGTGTAAGACCCACTAAATAACCTGTCTCAGGAGATCCAGAAGCTTTGAGGTGTACTACAGGTGATAAAGTTGTAAACCTAGGTATTTGCTAAAACTTCTCTCTAGGAAATACTGGTTGCTGGGATTTAGCAGAGGATGAACACAAATATGGCATTCCCTAGGAAAGGAAAAAGGAAAAAAATACTGTGCAGTCAAGGAAAAAATAATATGGCACCCATCAAGCTCTATCCTCAGAGAGCACTATATTGTGCCTCTTAATGTGGATCAAATCAGGTGCCTTCTTTTCAGACTAGAACTACAAGATCAGCATGTGAGCTGCTCCCACAAAAACCTGGCTGTTCCTAACCAATTGTTTCTTCTGTAACCTGGAACATTGAATCTGAGCCCTGGAGATTTTTAAGAACCATATCTCAGATTGTTACAACCTGTGGTCTATGGGTGTGAGCCTCATTGATTTTCAAATTGAATGTATCGGAGGCCTGTCTCTTAGGTCTTAAAAGATGGGGTTGTCCTATATAGAGTTTAAACTCTTTTCTTCTCAAGGAAGATTTTAAGTTTTCAGTTCTCTCCAAAATGTGGGTCAAGGAGCCAGGAGTAAGGTTTATGACAAGATTATGTTGCACACTCCCCTACTTGCTTCAATGTAGGTTTTTCTGTAGTTTGCCTAATGCATAAGAATCACTCAGAATCTTCATTTTGTTGGAAGGAAGTTATATGTAGCTGTAGATGTGTTCATGAAGCAAGGTGAATTCTAGGTCCTCTTATATGTTTAACTGGCCTTATCTGCAGATTCTTGAATGTTACCTTGTGACCTACCTTATCTTTTAAATAATTAATGAATAATGAATCATGAATTTCCTCTCAGGAAATTCTCCACAGAAAGCCTGATTTTTGATCTTGTTAGAACTTGCTACTAGAACTTAGGGGAACCTAAGAACATTTTCCTGTTTTATTTGCTTAGTTAACACAGTATTTTACTTTACTTTAATATCATATATTCCTTAATTCGTGTTTCCTGTGTTTTCTTTAAAAAACCCATATGAGGCAATTGTTCTGATCTTTCAGTCTGACCTTACTGTAGACCACTCATTGTGAGCAATAGAGAGTTGCCACTTGATGTATTATGAGGTTTCTCTATGGGTCTTTATGTTGGAGACTGACTTGAACTCTCCTCAAACACATAGCTATCTTTCTTTTGTTATAACCATAATAGTGAAAATATGAGAAAGCAGGTTTGAGAGGTAGATCCTAAAGAGAGATGAGCAAACAGAGTGCTATGTTGAAACTGACTAGTGGCAAAAGTATTATGGAGATAATCTCTCATACAGGAAATTAGAGGTTTGGGTAACTGTGCAGATTGTTTAAAGTTCAGCCAGTGTCCATTCTGTGTGATGAGGTGACTGATTCAGTAACTCTCTGGCACCCACAGTGACATGATTTGCTGGTCTTTCCATGACATAACAGAGAATGGTATAATTATATATTTCCTCTGCTTCTGTCCATCTATGTTTCATTTTCTAATTGCTTCTTTCATTTAATTACATAGTTATGTTATTCATTTAACATTAATGTGGCATCTGTACTATACTAGACATACCAGTGCATAAATATATATATATATATTCCTCAGTAGTTCTTGTTGAATTGTGAAGAAATACCTACAAATAATTGTAGAGTGAAATCTTGACTATTCTAACAGATGCGTATATGTATCTTTTTGTAAAACAGCTAGACCAATAGAAATCAACATCATTGTTGGTATTTTGGGTAAAGAATTTTAAGATTAACTGAAAGTAGAATAAAATAAAAAATATAGCTGAGTTAATCCATCTGTTGCTGCATTGGAGGCATGATGCTTTTTCTTCTGTAAATGCAGAATAGTAGTACCTATGTTTCAATATTGCACATACAGTTTTTTTTTTAATCTGCAAAGGTCCAAAGAATGTAATAATCCATATGTGAATCTGAACATGTTAAGAGTTGGAAACAAGTCATTGTTTTGTAAACCCAAGAATGAAAACATTTCCGTCTTTTCTTTCCTGTTTATATGATTTGGGAAGAGAAGTAAGCATAATCAGTCACAGGAGATACTGGTAAACAAAACTGAAAACTGTACTAGACATTGAGTGTGTATTTAACATAAACACTGATAAAAAACACCTTAGTTTTTTAAAACAGAAAATAATTAGCACCTTAATTCTAATAAGATGTGAGATTATACCTAATAAAAATTAATGTAAAAGACCAAATGATTTTGAGACAAACTGGTTAATTGAATGAATAACTGAAGAAATTTAAATTTTTAAAATGAAATTAAGTTTCACATATCTAATTGTGGATATGCTTTTAAACCTGTAAATGCATGGCATGTTTAAGAATTAGCATTGGGAACAATATAAAATAATTCATTGTTAATTTCAATCAAGAACAACTTTAATAAAATATCACTAATGATTCACATAGAAACAACTATAAATAGCACTATGATGACTGTGACAAATACAAAGAAATCTAAACAAGTAAATGCTAGATCAATGACTATAAACTTCAAGATAAAGTTTCTCTTTTAAAAGAAATAATGATAAAAATTTCATTATGGCTTTCCATAGCTATCAGGCTTCTGGGTGACATTTTAAAATATATTTTAATTTTACTTTTCTGTGAAAGGGTCCTTATAATAAAATAATAATGATAAAATAAAGCCAACAGAAATATATACATATAATGAAAATGTATGTATACAGACACATGCGTGCGCATACACATACATATGATAGGACCTTATATCATTTATAGGAAATGAGAATTTCAATAAAGTATTATCAGACAGTTCTATTACTGTAGGTGCGATTCTGTGTTGTGGTGAGAATGACAAGAATTTATATGTTGAAAGGCATAGAATGCTGCTGGCACAGGCATTAGGGGTGTCTGAGCCAACATTTGCCTGGTAGCCTCAGGCTTTCCACTATTTAGTAAGAAAACAGTTGCTCCTTTGCCTGAGGATAAAAAGAATAAGTTTGAAATTAAATTAGACAAGTGCTTGATTTCAACTAGCATGCAGTTTCTGTGATTTTGTTATGCCAATTCATTTTGTTCAGTTCTTTTTGAAGCTTGGGGAACAGAAGCCCATCCTCCATAGGAACTTTTTCAGTGAAGTATTCTCTTGCTCCTTTTTTCTTGTAGTTTGTTTTTAACATAGCTGACAGTTTCACCCAATCCCTCTTTGTTTTGTGATAGTAAGTTATTTTAAAGGTCATTAAAAATTTGAAAGATGAATTAAAAATTATCTAAATATATCTGCAATACCATATTCTGGACAAATGAAGATCTACTTATAAATACTCATAATGTTATGGTTTACAACATCTTCTAAATGTTTTAGATGCTTATTTTAAAATGGTTTGAATCTTTTATATTCATAGCAACTTAATTGAAAAACTCCATTTCGATTAAATTACTCTGGCCCCGCAGCAGTACCCACACTTTTTAGTTTGTATGAGCTTTATCAAACAGAAAGTTGTTATTGTTTTTTATCATTAGCACATATCTGGTTAAAGCTTTATTGAAATGTCAAGATTTGACATGGAGGGTATAGCACAGCTCATTTTTCCTAATGAGATTGATGTTTTTAAGAAAAATATATTCTTGAAAAAATAGCATTTGTTACATGCTCAAAATGCATCATTTTGATGAAACTGTTTGGTCTTATACCATAAAAAGACACAGAAAAAGGAAACCTTTAACTAGCTTTGTTTGCTCTTGAAAAGCAAATCAGGTTCTTCTGCTGCCAAATCTCCAGTAAATACCCTTGCGATGGAGCATGTCTGTAATTCATTACTCTTCTGTACTGACTGCCAGTTCCTTACCATGCCAAAGTATAAGGAATGCTTTTCCATTTACATTTTCTTCTGCAGCTTGAGGGAAAAGGGTGCAAACATCACAGCAATCACAGAGAAAGATGATTTTAATAACTTTGCACATTTTCCCTGAAACATTTTCAAAATACCTTTTCCAATGATACTTTCAGTAGCATTTCTCAGTTTGGGTCATATGCACATACTCTTAGGGATGTTGGGGCCTCAAAAGGAAATCTAAAACAGCTCCCATGCAGGGAGCTATAAACATCTGTTTGGGAAGCTAAAAGAATGATAGATGGAAGCTTTGTCTCTGACCTCACTTTCACAGCATCTCTGTATTTACATATCTGAAGTGAGCACAGACAAAGTCTATGCTGCCAAAGAGAATTTCTTTTATCCAGTGTGTCAACTGTGTGTAGAAAGAAAAGACAACTTTCATCTAATAATGGGAGTCAGGACCTAGCATAGAAGATGCACTCTCTGGTTGCTTCCCTTTCACTTCCTATGATATGTGAAACACAGGATGAATCAGTACTAGATTTTGCGTTCATCAGTGAAATCCTATAAATGCCTATTAATTACAGGTAATTTCCTGGTTGAAGGCACTTTGGAGTGGGTGGATACAAGCTATAGAGACAACTCATATCACTGGAAACATAGATTATCTTTTCAAACTGGAGGATAACACAGTAGCAAGGTATAGTTTTCTTTCTTTCTTTTTAAAATGGTGAGTTTTCTGATTCATTCTAGGTAGAAATATTCTAGTATGGGGTTTATTTCCTCCATGATGATAAACCATGTCTCTCTCTAACTTAAGTGGCAACATATTCTTTAGAAAGGAAATGTTACACTACCACCTACAAAAGCAGAAGGGAGAATAAAATTTACTGTTTGTCTTGTCAAAGTGGCAAGCTAGCAAATGATATTAGATCTGGAAGTGCACTGAAAGACCAATTCATCCACCTCTTCATTATGAAATTGAATAAACAAAATCACAGAGTATTTGTTTTGCTCAAGGTCATTGAGATATTGGGATGAGCTTGACATTGTGTTATCTGTGATACCAGAAAATTTAGATTTATAGAATAATTTGCCTCAGCTCCCATTCTTTTATATTATCCCACACACCTTTTGTTGTCATGAAATCTATACTGGAAAAACCATAAATAATATTTCCTACTTATAATTTATCTAGGAAAATTTCAGTTTTCAATCCTTGGTTCAAAATGCAGTTTATACTGTGGAAGAATGTTAGAAGAATTGATTAGAGAGTAAGGTCATTCAATTGGCATCTATACTCTAATAGTTTTGGTAAAAGGAGACTATAAATGAAACAGAAATTTTGTTTATGCCCTTGATACATGCAATGAGTGAGTTTACTATTTACTTGGAAGATATTGATATAAACATATAAGTAGTAACTTATGTCTACACCACATTTCTTTTTTCCTAAGTCTCATAGCTACAGTGGATGGGCATATTTAAATGCTGTTCTTGGAATATAACATTTTCATTCTAAACTTAGTTTTCAGCTATAATTCAAAAATTAAAATGGTATTCTGGTTTCAATATAAGCATTTGTGTGAAACAGCAAGTCAATGTATATGTAATTGATTTCCAAAATTAATGATTAATGATATTATTTTTGAAAACATATTATGCATTTATTCCATTTCCTCATGACATCCTGTCTCTACAAAATTTGAGGAAGTGTAAGTGTTGATATTACAATACCCCTTGTAAAAGGTATTGCTGAATTCTTCATATTTCTAGATCATTCCTTGTTCTATCTATACACTAAAAGTCAGTGCTGTCTGTGAATTTTTTGGCTACTCAGAGATTACTAAAGAGGGTGGAAGGTTTGGAAGGTTTATACAATTTTCATCTTGTTCTTGCAAAAAACTTGTAAGACAGTACACTTAACAAAGAAAAACCTGATGTGACTGAAGATCTCAAATATTTTGGGGAATAATTTTTACTTTCGGAGATAATAAACATTGTATTTAGCTAATAGCAAAGGTCTGTTGGTTAATATGTGTGCTTTACTTGTAAGCAGGAAAATAAATGACATATTACTTAATACAACCTGGTTAGCAGTATATTATTTCCTTATATGGAAAGTCACCAAACAGAACCATTAGAAGATATGTTGTTCAGTTAATCTATTATTTTACAGATAATCTATTATCTTTACACTTTTCTGACTTTGATCCCAGAAAGCTTATATATCTACCAAAATACTAGCAAATGAAAAAAGGTAAATTTGTGATTAGGATTCACTTTATACTTGTTCTGAAGAGTGTATCTTAGTCTATTTACAGGAACATGCTTTGGTTATAGTGTTGTGTGTGTGTGTGTGTGTGTGTGTGTGCAAATTTCCAAAGCAAAATCTGATTTCCATGTAAAAATTATTCACTTATGTGATTAATGTTAATATTTTGCAGAGTGCTTATATGCCAAATTTGGTCATCGTCTTTGTTTCTTCTCATCATATGCTTGTGCCCACTCTCATAGTGGGCACATAGCCAGTATATAATTTACTTACAGAAATACATATATTAATCACTTCCTTTGCATTGATTTATTCATTTGGTAAGCACAAAGGGTTAACTCAATGCCAAGTAAGACAAAAAGTGCTTATAAGAAGTTCACAATCTAACAAATTGAGTCATTAAATATTATTAAACTAATTGTGGAACAAATAATAATCATTAAAAACATAAATTCAAAATCAATTATGCATAGTTATGCATTCTGACCCTCATTTCAGGTGCTAAAGAAGCATCAATCTTTGACAACTTTGTTTCATTTCAAAATACACTTTTCAATATCTTTGTGGCTGTAATATTTAGATATTAGTCATTACATAAAAATTGTTGCATTTTCCATTACATTAATTTACACAGTTTTATAAAAGTTTATCTTAAATTATGAACTGTTGTTACCAAAACCAGTGAAATTTTTAATTATTTTAGGTCATAACGCAATAACATTTTGAGAATAATTTTTATGCTCTATGTAGAATGTTACAGGCTGAACAGTTTTTCATATATTTATTATTTGTTGGTTGTCTGTGTGTGTTCATTGCAGCACTAACAAAAAACCCACTTAAGTGCATGCACTTATAGATGAATGGGTTAAAAATGTACAGATGTAAAACCAATAGCAAGCAACAAAATTGAAGCAGTCATCAAAACTCTACCTAAAAACAAGAGCACAGGACCAGATGGCTTTACCAGACATTCAAAGATGAAATAGCACCTGCACTACTAAAACTTTCCAAAAAAAAATTGAGAAAGAAGACAACTGCCAAACACATTCTATGAAGCAAACATCATACTCATACCAAAACCAAATAACGATAGCACCAATAAGAAAACTATAGACCAATTTCCCTAATGAACACGGATGCAGTAGCTTTAAACAAAATACTGGCAAATCGAATATAATGATGCATAAAAAGCATTATTCACCATGACCAAGTGGAATTTGTCCTGGGGCCACTAGGATGGTTCAACATCTGGGAATCAATTAACATAATACACTACACCAAAAAGAGAAAAACAAAAACAATATGATCATACAATAGATGGAGAGAAAGCATTTGATGAAGTCCAATACCTATTCATGACAAAAGTTCTTGAAAAACTGGGGATTAAAGGAATATACCTCAACATAACAAAAGCCATCTATGACAAACCTACAGCAAACATCATCCTACATGGAGAAAAACTAAAATCATTCCAATAAAGAACTGAAACCAGGCAAGGATGCCCACTCTCCCCACTACTTTTTAATATTGGACTGGAACTCCTAGTTAGGGCAATGAGGCAAGAGAAAGACATAAAAGTATTACAAATAGGAAAAGAAAAACAGAAACTATCATTATACGAAGATAGCATGATTCACTATATTGATAACCCCCAAAAAATCTTCTGAAAAACTACTTGAAGCAATAAACCAGTTCAGTAAGGTAGAAAACCAACACACAGAAGTCAGTAGCTTTCCTATACACAAAAAGCCAAAGAGAATAAGAAGAAATCGAAAAAAAACCCCATTTCCCATCACACCAAAAAAAAAAAAAATCAAATACTTGGGAATAAACCTAACAAAACACGTAAAAGAACTATACAAAGAAAACTACAAAAAGCTGCTAAAAGAGGTAGAAGAAAACATAAGAAAATGGAAAGACATTCCCTGCTCATGGATTAGAAGAACTAACATCATTAAAATGACCATCCTACCAAAAGCAATCTACAATTCAATGCAATCCCTATAAAAATCCCAATGACATTTATTAAAGAGATAGAACAAAAATTACTGAAATTCATATGGAATAACAAAAGACCTTGAATATCAAAAGGCCTCCTGACCAGAAAAAAAGAGAACGGAAGTATCACAATTCCAGACTTCAAATTATACTACAAAGCTATAGCAATTAAATCAGCTTGGTACTAGCACAAAAACAGACAGTCTGACCAATAGAACAGAATTGAGTGCCCTGAAATAAAATCATACCTATAAAGTCAATTTATCTTGGACAAAGGAGTGAAAGACTTACATTGGAACAAGGGCAGCCTCTTCAATAAATGGTACTGGGAAAACTAGGCCAAGGCATGCAAAAAATGAACTAAGAAATCTCCTCAATACCTTGTACTAAAACCAACTCAAAGTGGATAAAAGACCTGGTTGTAAGACCAGAAACCATAATATAGAGGAATACCATAAGACCAGAAACCATAATATAGAGGAAAACCTGGGAAAAACCCTCCATGGGTTACAATTCAGAAATCTATTACTGGACACATCTATAGAAGGTGAAAAAATGAAGGAAAACTTAAATAACTGGGACTACATCAAACTAAAAAGCTCCTGTACAGCATAAGAGACAACAGACAAAACAAAAAGAAACCCAAACAAGTGGGAAAAAATTTTGCCTTCCATATAAGTGATAAGTGTCTTATAACAAAGATAGACAAAGAACTCACACAACTTAACAAAAATATAACTAAAAAGACACTTCTCCAAAGAAGAAATACAAATGACTAACAGGCACATAAAAAATGCTCAATGTCTCTAGCAATCAGGGAAATGTGATTCAAAATTATAATGAGAAACCAGCTTACACCAGTGAGAATGGCCCACAAAAAAAGGGGGGGGGGCAACAAGTGTTGGCATGGATGTGGAGAGAAAGGAACACTCTTACACTGCTGGTGGGAATGTAAACTGGTCCAGTCACTACGGAAGGCTGTGTGGAGGACCCTCAAACTAATTAAATGGCACTACCATTTGACCCAGCAATTGCTCTTCTACCCAAAGGAGACCTTTGGGTATCTACCCAAAGGAGACCTTAATGCTTATACAAAGGGACACCTGTGCTTGAATGTTTACTGCAGCATTATTTATAATTGCAAGGACATAGAAAAAATGACCGAATGACCGAAAACAGATGACTGGATGAAAAAGAAGTGATATATATACACAATGGAATATTGCTCATAAATTAAAAATGGTCAATTCTGATGATTTTATGATAACATGGATGTACTTAGAAGAAAATATATTAGCAGAAACAAGCCAGAAAGAAAAAGAAACCAAATGGTTTCACTAATGTATGGGATATAGGGAAAATAAACAAAACGCCATGAAGAAAAGTCAGAACAAGCTAACAACCAAAATGAAGTACACAACTTGGGGGAGGGTGGGAGAAAGTGGGAATGGTCAGGGAGGGAAGGTGATGTGGGTGAATCCCAAGGATTACAAAGATGTGAAATTTATATATAAATAAATTATTTAATATAAAAAACATACAGATGTGGCATATATGGAATACTAATTGGTTATTAAAATTAAGATGAAATTTTGCCTTTTGTTATAATATGGGTAAATTCTGAGGTGATTAGGTTAATTGAAATAAAATGGAGGACGATTACCATATGAGTTCACTTATGTGAAGAATAAAAAACAAAACAAATCAAAAATAAAACATTAGATTCTGACTACAGAATGATGGGAGTGAAGAAGTGGATTGGGTGAAACTGATTTTTTTATGGTAATCTATAAGTATTTGCAGATATTGAACTATAAAGTTGTGTACCTTATGCTTATTCAATACCACAAATCAGTGTTACGTCAATAAAAAAGAAGGAATTGTGGTATCTGAATATTCCCAGGCATATAGATGAATAAAGATTGTATAATGGAAGATATTCTATATTATTTGCCATCTCTCTTCTAAAAGCCTTTGCTAAAAGTCAGGTTCAGGAATGTCTTGAATGCAGTCAAATATTAAGTTCTCTAAATTTGAGACTAGTGAATTTATGAAATAGATGCTTATCTTTTCTGCTTCAACAAAGCAACCAAGTTTTCTCAGATGAGGGTAATGAATTATTTTAGAATAACTATAGTCTATATTTAACATGTATTAAACATAAACTTAAATATCTGTATTGATATAATTATGAGTCAGTCGTATTTTTCCAACAGTAGTCTTCCTTATATCACACTGTAGAGTAGTTCCAAATATAGCTGTATCATACTGTACAGATTTAAATGACACTGTAAATGAGAGATCCTGAATTTGAAGGTATTTCAGGGATAACTAAGTCCTTTTCCCTCTAGTATGAAATATTTTATCCTTGGAAAATGTCTCAGTATAATGACTATGTTGGCTTTATGATTCATGTATGTTTCATTCATAGTTGGGGAACTTGTTAATTGGAAGAAAATAACAGAAATTTATGTTTTAAGTAATCTTAATCCTCTTCAAATACTACATTACTACTTTAGTTTTTATTCAATGATGCTAGGTAATAATTCCTACTTACTAGAAAGTAGCTCATAACCATCCTTATTACAATTATTTCCTTCATACCATTATTGTGGATATTAAGACTTAGAGATGTTATCTAATCAAAGTCACACACATTGTTTTCAATGTTAAATTAAACTAAATATTCCCTCAAACCAAAATATAATCATTTGCTTACCCTCAACAGTCTAATATTTTGAGGCCTTTGAATAATACCTACTTCATCCCATACCATCTCCTTTGGGGTTCATCTACTTCTCCAGTTTCACACAGGGTGACTAAGATAGCTTTGCACAGACTTCACAGGCATGGTTTATGGACATTGCATGGCATTATGACTACCTGTCATGCCCTCAATCCTATTCTTCCCCATTCTACCTCTTTTTACATAACTGCGTTCCTTAGAATGTCTAACTTGATTGACCCTCTGCTTTATTTTCTCTTTATTGTTTCTGTTTTCTCTCCCCATGAGTTTATGCTTCATGATGATGTGCTCTTGGAATAGGCATATTTCATCTGAAGTTTTCTGCAAAAAAAAATGTGAAATTAAACAATTCTAATCTAAACCCACATTCACAATTCAAACAGTGAAATACTGATAATATAGTATTTGAGAAATCCTTAGTGTGATAAAGCTAAGAGAAAGACTTACTAATCATGAATACCAGTGGAGGTATTCTGGAAGAAAGATAAATATTCTTTATAGCTGTGGGAAACTATGTAAATTCCCAAAATAATGAATTACATGCTCATACCACTTTTCCTTTGGAAATATTATTATTTATGGTGCCAGATTCATATCTAAGATGGAATTCAGTGAATGATTGTGTCCATGTCATAGTTGGTTAAATAATATCTTGTATTTTTGTGCTGCTTTATAGTATAATACAATTTTACCTACTTTATCACATTTGATCCTCGCAGCATCCCAGAGAGAAAACAAGAAAATTCTAAAAGGCATACTTTTTAAATCTTAATCTTCCTTGTCAACATAATCATCTTTACCACACCTGGGTCCTTTTTCTATGTTTTATATATTTTCATAAGTTACCGTCACAAACTCTGGACAAAGAGATACTATTATTTGCTTCAGTGGAGCTGTTTTATTTTAGTTTCAGCTTATTAAGGAAAACCCATGCTAGAGCTGTTTGTTTACATGTTGATTAGTAAAAGATACTAAATTTTGTTTAATCAGCTCTCACAAGAGCTTTGTTTTAAATTTAATAGCTATATCTTAGAAGTTGTAACAGAAGAACATATCAATTTTATGTCAGATGATCTGCTGTTTTAGGTTCATTAATGGAGAAATTTGGAATAAGCAAAGAAATAGAGCAATATTCTGCAGAAATTGCTGCATATTGCTTTGCTACAGATCATATTTGAGTGGTTGAGATTTCACTGCCCTGAAGCAGGTTATATTACAGTCCATTTATTTGTCAGGGTAGGATTTTATTAGTAACCAGTTCCAGACCTTGCATGAGAATGAATCTTCTCACAGCCTGAGCATAAAAGACTAATGGAGTTCAAAATCAACACCGCATTTGAAAGCTTTAGCCCAGGATCAGTGAGGTGAGGAGGTTGAAGTTAATGTTCCATTCTGTTCTGCGCAGATGAAGCTTATAACAAATACTATGTGCATGTATGTGTTTTTATCTTGAACTGTTGGTGTTGAGCATTAGCTCTCTATTTTAGCTTATCCCCATGTTTGTGTTGATGGTAAATCAAAGTTGTTGCACAGACATGAAAGGAAAATTGTGACTTTAGCCATTTTTGAAAAGGAAAAAAATGATGAAGTTAGACATTTTTTATGAAACACTGAAACTGCACAAAAGCTCTGCAACTCTTAACTCAGCCTCTTATGGCCACTGAAGATTCAACTGGGAAAACAAAGCCAGATTTTATATAAAATTTGATGAACTTATTCAATGGGATTTTTCTACATCTATGTACAATATTTTAGTAATAGTTTATTTTAAAAGAGTAGCAATAATGTGCTAAAAGTTTTTTAAAATGGTCTAGATCAGAAACAATACTGCTTCTTTTATTTTTTTAATTAAATGATTTATTTATATATAAATTTCACATCTTTGTAAGCCCTGGGGTTCACCCCCCCACCCACCCATCCTGACTGTTCCCGCCGTCTCTCCCCCTGCTTCAAGTTGTATACTTCAGTTTGGTTGTTAGCTTATTTTGACTTTACCTCATGACTTTTGTTTTATTTTTTCCTATATCCTATATATTAGTGAATACTACTTCTTTTAAAAGACTCTAAATAAAGCTCTCTATAGGAGGGGAAAAAAAAGACCTCTTTTATTCTTACAGTCTGTTTAAAGATGATTAAATAGTCACTTGTCCACACTACTTGATTATATAGTGTCCAAGAACTAATGGAGAATAATTTGAATTCTGTTCAGGTAGAAACTAATATACCTGTCATATTGTAGATCTTATCTTAGGTGGAGTGCTGTAAGGTAGTGTCAAGGCAGTTGCAAAGGAAAGTGAAGGCATCATGAGAAAATTTTTTCAGCAGTGTCAGTGGACAGAGCTGCAGCCCTGAAAGTGTGAATAAGCTCTACTCAGTTGTACAGTATAATTTGCATTTGAATATGCCCTAACAGAGTTTCACACCAAATATCACTTCTTTTCAAATACTTGCTTGTCCTGAGGACTATGAGATTAAAAAAGCAAAGCAAAACAAAACAAAACAAAACAAAAAAAAAAAACACCCCCCCAAAAAAAAATGATGAAGGACCTCAGTGACTGGGGTGCAGAAATCTTCTACCTCTATCACTTAACAAAAAGTTATATTATTTAAAGGAGAGGTATTTGCCTGCAGTATAGGAAAAGGAATGAGTTAAAAAGCATCAAGAGATTCAAGATGAATAAAGCAGCAATGAGTCTGAGTTGAGTAGTGATTACAATTAAAAACTCTGGAGATACAGAGGAAAGCAGAGGGAGAATAACAAGCATAAGTGATGACAGCGATGCCCATATGAATACTTGGTATCCTAGACAAACCACCACCTAATCTTGAAGATTCTTACAGAATTACCTAAGTGGTAAGAAATAAATTCTACTTCTTGGCAGTTCAGAATTTTAATGATCAAGATGTATGTTCAATCTAATGAAGTCATCTTTTTTCAGATCCTCAGACCAGTGGGTCTTTGAACTTCACATATGCCCTTTACATATGTCCATCAGCCCTCACAGCCAAGAAATCTCTTGCTACTTCATTGCAACAACAGAACCTCCGAGATGCCTGCCCTTGCCTTTAAAGAAACTGACTTGATAGGTTCAAAAGCCTACCTATTAGGAATCTTTCTACACAATGAATCATTTACTTTTAGAAAATCATATTTTTTTACAATAACATCCAAACTCCTCAATTTCAAGTGCCCTTCTGGGTATTTCTTTTATGTTCTTACCTTAATAAAAATGCATTTGTTTCCCCAAGAAATTGCTTTTTCTCACTTACTCTCTAAAAGAAGTGGTTATGTCTTCATAATCTTAAACCTCAGGGTTAGAATATGTAACTAATGTCCATCATCTCATTAGATTGCATCCCTGGTCATTATTTTCTGTCTTTTAATATGTTTGATGGGTGAGTCCTTGAATTTTCTATTCCTCCTTTGCCACACATTTTGATGTTCATCTTGCTCAGCAAAGATTTTGGTACCTGGCTTACCCTATTTTTCAATGCTAAACTGAGCATCATACCTCATGCTTTTAATATCTGAGTGAATTAGCATTTTTTTATCTTTAATGAAGTGTTTTTGACTCTCTTAGTGCCCATTCTGTGGTCACAGCTGTGCATTCCAATTATACATTTATAATTCATCTCCAAGAACTCTTTGTCAGCCTTTACCTCCTGCTATTATAATGTTTTGATTTTCCCAGTTTTCTTGTCCAATTACTCCCACCTTAGCTTTTTTTTAAAGCTTTATGGAGACTTTCAGCTTAACACTACTCTGTTTTCTCCAAATACTATATTTGAGTCTTAGTGTTTTATTTTAACCATCTTACTCATAATCTTATTATGTCCTCTACCTCAGGAAGCTTAAAGTCTATTGCAAAGAATATACTGTAGCCATAAAATCTGAGTTTGAATCATATTCCTGATAGATGGTTAGCATTGTGCTTAGATTTCTGTTCTTAAATACAGTAATTATTTAAAAGAGTTATTGTGATGGTAAAACCCCTAACATATGTAAAATACTTAAATCTTGACTAGTAGAGAAATTAGCATATATAATTTATATATAAATATTCACAGGTTTCCAAGTTAGTCAAAAAGGTATATATTCACATATTATTTAATTATAGATATCTATATATGCATTTTAATATTTTTATTCATTTACCTAAAATAATCTATGTTTTACAAAGCCATAAATTCCCTTGTTTATTCTGTTTTTACCTCAGCCCTCTGGCAAATATCAAAATATGAATCAAACCAAATTAGTTGCTTTAACCATACCTCAATCTACATGAATGACCCCACATACATACATAAATACATACATATGTACTTTGGTAGCAGTACACACACACACACACACACACACACATATATATATACACACACACACATATATATGTAATTTGGTAGCAGTACAATGCATGCACAAAATCTGTACCCTTGTTATTCTCTGATCATTTTATTATTTCTCTCCAACCCACTCTCACTTCTCACCTGTGAAAAAAATTCAAAAGTTAATCTTCATTCTCCAAGCTCCTTACAGCCTAAAATTACACACCTATATTAGTTAAGTAATGCCATGCTATCACCTTCAAGTAAAACACTTAAAGGGAAGACAGCAAACAAGAGCACTGAAAGAGAAGTCAGCAAACAAGAGTACTTTAAATCAATATCCCACACTAAACAAACACATACACTTCTTATTGTACCTTTCCTTGTCTTCACTTCTCATTCAAGGAAGAATGTTCTTTTTACTATGTAAGGGAAACTCTCCCACCTACATTTAGATCCATCCTTACTCTCATCTTAGGAAGGCATACTCTTTTGTTACTGTTTAGTTTTGTGTTTATTAACCACCATTTCTGAATTTGATCTTGCTTATTGCTTTTTTGTGTGTTTTCACATTGCTTTCTGCATAAGAAAACAACAGCTATCTCCAACCCCCAACATTAATCTCTTTTTCTTAAAATTTCTGAAGAAAACTGATACAAATCGCCTTTACTCACTATGTTTCATCATTTCTCATTTACTGTGGAGTTAATTTCAATTTGAATTCTTTCAACTTGCAATTTCATTAAAGTCATCAAAATAATTTTTTTTTCTTTTTCCTTGACTTTTGGGCAGCATTCATTGATTCATTTTTTGTTGACATTATACTTTCACTTAATTTCCGTAACACTATTCCTCCTGACATTCTCATAGCTATATGGTGATTATTTCTTTTTTTACCTTACAGACTCTTGCATCCATTCAACTGTAGTAAGTTGGAATTCCTCTTTCCACCTTTGCTGAGGTAATTTTGGTTTTGGTTTACAATATTTTATATGATTTAGGGGAATAGGTTCACACCTCATTAAATATATGTTACCATCAAAACACCCTTGATTCTTTAGTGTAGACCTTCCATGTTTGTTCCAATCTCCATCCTCCCACCCTCTCATTATCTTCAATTATATCATCATATTTTCCAGAGTTTATTTTGGTTTAGTTTTGTCTGTTTCTTTGTATTTTTCTGTTGTTTGTTTTCACTATATTCCACATGGGTGAAATGATACAGATTTATCTTTCTCCTTCTGACTTCACTTAATATAATCCCCTCCATTTCCATCTGTATTACTGCAAATGGCAGTTTATCACAGATAGATATCTATATATCTCCATCTATATATCTCTATCTATACATATATATATATACCAATATATATCTATGTCTATATCTACATAGATATAGACAGGTATATACATAGGTATATATATAGATATCTATCTATCTATCTATCTATCTATATCTATATAGATAGACATAGAAATAGAAAGAATAGTGAATTAAGAATATGTGGCATATATAGAAAATGAAATATTATTAAATACTATGTAGATATCTATATATAGATCTATAAGTACTTATTGATATCTGTATCTATATACCTATATATATACATATACCTATATATACTTTATATATACTCTATACCTATATATAATGAAATAGTATGCAGATAGCTCTATCTATATCTAGCATTAAAGGGCAGTCTTGGCATAGTAAGATCTAGATATGATAATTAGTATTCTATCCTCCTTGAGTTTTACCTTGCTAGGATAATATATTAAACACAATGGTATGTGGTAGCTTCTTAATCAGTAAGGAGAATATGACTTTTAAGGCTTTTTATATACTACAATTATTTTTAGTGAACAAAAGTGAGCAGTATACCCATGTAACCAGAACCAAATCTGTTTGGTAAAAATAGGTGATGATATATGACTTGAAATATTCTTAAAGCATTTTATTGTTTGCAAATTTTGGAGGACAAAAAAAAATCTATGTTAAACCAAAACATACAAAACAACCTTTCTCAATGTTCATAATTTTATACTACTTCACTGGTTGGTGACATTGAAGCTGTCTATGGGGTAGAGATATTGGCATGTAATATTGTTCAAATTCATGAATTTATGTCATTGATCTGGTATAGTAGGGTTGATAATAATAATATTAAATGCAAGCCTGATTTATGTTCACAACTTTTTTTTTTTGCCTTTGTTGTCTCCCTAACTTAATTTTTCCTTTGTTATTTTGGTAGTGACTATTCATGATGTTTTACTTATATCATGTTTCAATTTCTCTCATGCAACTCTAGTGTTTTATTTAACTGAAGCACAAAAAAAATTAAAGATAATCAAAACTTTGGAATTATGGAAACATCTCCTAGCTATGGATCTTTAGATTCTGCTTGGGAGTTCTACTCAATCTCTTCTTAAAGTTCCAGTTCTAATCTGGGAAAACTAGCCTTGTTAACAGAGAACACATACTAATCATTGAAGAGTAAAGGGAGAAAGTCCTTAATTATCAAGATAATAAAGCATTTTCAGCTTCGTAGCCAATCACAAATTTAGGATTTTTTCTTAATGTAATATAACCAGTAAGCTGGAAATCAGTTAGAAAACCATTGCACAAAATTATGTAAAGGGCTAAAGGAAACTATATATAAAACAAATGTCACCGGATGACTTTTGCATGGGAGAGGGTCTATAAATACGATTTTCTTAAGGAAATTCTATTTGTTTTTACAATATGCCCCTAGAACTTCATAACTGTGTCAAAGCCCAAAAAAATATTGGGCAGTGCTGCCCCTGGGCCAAGGGAAGCACCTGAGACATTATGCAGCAGTGTGTCACACAGCCGGCGATTTAATATTCTAGGTTCTGAAATCCATCTCTTGAAATAGTTCCTAGAATAGAATGCTTATTTCAAGAAATTCAAAACCAATCTTTTTACCCTCTCTTATTCATTCTCACCACGCACCCATGAGAAATAAGTAGTTCAAATAAAACCAATCCCAGATTTTTGATATGTAGATCTGATAAGTGATTTATTCAGAAACATAACTTTTAATAGCTCTCAAGCTTCTACTTTCCCAAGGCTTTGCAATTTTTCCTGAATTAATGAATTAACTAATTTCTCTGTGAGGAAGGCATTATTATTCCTGCTTTTCTGGTCTTGAGGATGCAGCATAAACCTCTGCCATTTATCTTGAATGTGTTCACAGTCATGGTCATGCAGGGCCTCTTTGGAATTGCAGCCCAAATAAACTACCTAGCTTCCTGAACTACACGTTAGCATTGTCAGATTTAAATCACTCTCTCTATTTGAGTAGTTTCACAGGATACGTGAACTGAGAATTCTGTGTTCCTAGAGAAGAAATGTGAGGCTTCCTTTTTGTAGTCTTTAAAAGCAGCACCTGAAGTGCTATTGCCCAGAATCTGTGCTCAAATGAATAATGAATGATAACTTACTTAAAAACAAGGGTTTAAATAATAAAGACTGAATTGCTTGGAAAGCGGAAGTTCACTCACACATATTGAATGGCATTCGTAGTCTTCAGGGATAGTGACAATTCCTGCTGACCCTTGTTAAAACATCACTATTAAACTGTCAGGTGATTGGGAAACAGGTTGAAAAAAAAAATGAAATGAACAGTTACATATAGAGAGACATCTTTGCCTTTAAAACAAAGATGCTAACATTAAATCAGGTTATAAAGGGAAAATAAAATATGCAAAACTCTGCAGAGCACAAAGCAAACTAGCATAATGTAAATTTTGGAAATGCATATTAATAGACAAAGTAAAAATAATGCTTTTTATGGAGAAAATAAGTTTAGCAACACCTAGTGTTTGACATCATTAGGTAGGACATTATTTTAGTTATGAATTTGGGAGACATCAAAGGGACAGCTCATGTAATTTCCATTATGAATAAAAAGGAATTCTAGGAAAGATGTAAAAAGGCAAATAGCTTAGGAGAGGGAGGACCTGTAGAGAGTAACTGGGAAGAGGTTGAAATCTCTGGGAAAGATGGAGTAAGTTATGTGACTGACTTGAAGAAAAGATGATTTAGACATCATTTCTTAAAGCCTTCATGTAAAATTCCTATTTCAGTCTTGTCTATATGAAATTGCATGTATAAAAGGGACAATGGATTGAGTGAGCTTATAAAAGAGAAAATCATGAATACCTGATGCTTAATTAAGAAGGAAAGTTACAAGAAAGTCAGAAGCCACAACAGTCATGAAAATATAAACCCATGGAAGTATTTAGGAATCTTGGAAACGGCATAGGCTATGCACCTTTAACTGTTATCTGTGCAAAATTAGGATAAATTGAAATCTGTTTTTCTGCATTTAAGACATGCCAGTTATGTATGAGATAGTCCCCCCCCCCTTAAGTTATATTTAGAATTTCATTTTCATAGATTTCAGCTAATGATGGCAGAAATCTTAGAATTGTTCCACTGTTGTTTTTCCCTTTTGGTGTACTGAATGATGCAACTGAAATTTTAAAGTGCATATAAGCTACAATGGTAACTTATATGATGAACTGTCACTGAAAAAGAGAGAATTCTATTGAAAGGGTTTGCAGTAGTGTTGCCTCAATTCAGTGAACTAGTTTGAAAGCTATTTTTCTTTCAGTAATTTAAACAAGAATGTATCTCTTTTGAAAGCTTGAAATGAATTATTTCTTTTACTCCTCAGTCATTGTATTGAACTATTAAATGAACATTGAATCATGTGATGAGTGGTGAACTTTGGGTAATTAATCAGAGGAATTCTTTGCAAATAAATGAATGAAATATTCAAAAGTAATCATGAAGTTTTATTTCTCTAGAGTCTGAGAACTTATGTTTCTTAATGTCAAAGTGAAATCACAAATTTTTATCAATTATCCAGTGCCATAAGGAGAGCTTTTCCTTCTAGCCTATTATCTTGAGAACGACAATTATTCCTGGACCTCAGCTTTTGGCAAGAAGAAATACCATGGCTCGTTATGCTTTTTTGATTGTGTGTGTGTGTATGTGTGTGTGTGATTAATTTGTGATTGCTTCTCCATTTCTGATAGTAGTTGTTGTGAGGAAAGGAGAAAAGTAAAATATATTTGCTGAGGAGAAGAGCTTTATAACAACAATCACTTTCTTTTAATCAAAGGAAAATTTGGGTTTGGGATCTCTCAAGTATATATATATATATGTATATATATATATATATATATATACATGATTATATATAATCATGTTGTTTCCTGAAGTAGGAAGGTTACAATATAAACTGTAACCTTCCTACTTCAGGAAACAGCATGACTCAAACAAGATTAGGAAATTCTTTTCTGAGCAGAAGGTTAGCATAGGTATCTGGCTTTGGGCATAATAGTAGTGTTGCAGTAATAATGTAAATGCATGTACTCATGGTTACTTCATTTCTAGGATACTATCTCTTGAATTTTTTATGTCATTTTATAACCTAACTTATAAAAAAATGCTGACACAAGTGGTTTTGTAAAGTGATCTATGTGATTATTTATTCAGCAATATGTTCTATACGAGGTAGTGGCGAATAGAATTTTTTAACAAGAAAATATGACTTTCCCCCAAATCATGTGGGGTGGGATAATTCTAAAATTTTTACTGGAATAGAATAACAACCAGATTTGAACTTGTATAAGTGCTCTGGAAAGTTATCCTGCATCTTGGTATCTTGATATTTTTTTTAAACCCTTCCTAGGTGCAGGGAATTCAGGCAAAGAGAGATTTCTTCTCATATTCCTGGGAAACGATGCAGTGAGAATATGACTTACCTGAAAATCAGATAGCTCCACATGAGACCTCAATACTATCAAGATCAATTTGCATATAATGCCAGGAAATTCATCTCTTGTATGATAGTACACTGAAATCTGCCTCAGGAGAGAAATAGTAGTTTTACTCTATAATGCCTGACATCAGTATTTTTGAACGACAAGATAGGTGTCCAACATAAAGGCAAGGAGCACACTTGTTGGAGTAGTCACCATATCTAATGCATTTCCGCACATATATGGTCCTATCAATATCACTGAAGCTCTTACCATTAAATTCTCATTCCTCTCTAATTAATGTTGATTCTACTGTCACTGAAATCCATGGTGCACTGAGCTATCAAGGGGAACTATGTTAGAAGCCCCAAGTTTCTAGAATATATAAATGATGGTGACTATGAGCTTGAATTTTATGTCCATATAATATAATTGAATATGGACATCATAATTTCATTATTTTAAGGTTCCAGTGAGACAGTATTTCTTTAGAAAATGATATTCAGAATTATGATTTTGAAGTTATAGTATCAATAGTTTCCTAAACTGCTAGTTTAATGAGTTAAAAAAATTATTTTTACAAAGTGACTCAAAAATACCTAGAATATATGTAGTGCACAGCAAGTTGTGAGTAATAGTGTATTGATGGTATTATTATTTATACTACTATTACTAATAATAATAATTAGTAGTGATACCTGAGGATAGATCTATTAAGCCATGCATTCTACAAAATACCAGTAAGAAGTATGATTTGTTTTACTGACAAGTAATATAATATGGGAGGTATACTCTTTCATTTAACCTCACACAGATTTGAAATTGTGGAATTAGCAATTTCCTAAAAATTGGTTTCCCATATCCACCAATATTTTTACTCAAGTCAAAGTCTGCCAACACAGAGGTACAAGTTAGATTTTATCAATGATTAAAGACCGCAGATCAGAAGAGAAACAAGAATCTTCACAGTTGTATAATGTCCTCCCAAATAACAGACTAACATTTTCACAGCACTGACAGTATGTCCGGTTCTGTTTTCAAAAATCATCATTTCATTCATTTATCACAACAAAGAAAGGAGACAAGTTATATCAGTAAAGTTATTATCAACTTTTTACAGGATAGGGACAGGGATAGGGAAAAACTGGAAGGAAAGTAAAGTAGGTATTTTCTGCAAGACTGAAAACAGAATGTTCTATGGGAACAGAAACAGTGGAGACTGTTTCCTGATTGTTGATTATATCCAAGGCAAAAGGCCAAACCTAGGTCGTAATGGCTGTGTGAGGAATCAAAATGGAAAAAAACCTCACCTTCACAAAAAATTCTAAAAGTTCAACATCCAGGCTGCTTAGGAAGGAATATAAGTATGCAAGTTATGATTTACATATCCCTTGTAGGAAAATGAATACTTCATCACACGTGTGTCCATTTGATAAATATTAATTATTATTGATATTTATATAATAAATTCTTGTTTCTGTAGCTTGGTCATTATTAAAGAGTCAATATAAACACCTTTCACCTTAAATCTGTGTGCCTTGTATATCTATCACTAATATAGTTCCCCTATTTTCTTTACTTACGGATTTTTCCTCCCAAGATCTACCTAGACTGTAATTTCCAGTCTAAATGCAACCTAAATTTTGTAACAAAAAAGATTATGTCAGTTAATATGTAAAAAATAGTTTTATAAATAAAGAGAATTAAGAAAATTTGTTCTTCATGCTTTGAGCTAAGCTGATATCTGAATATATGTCACAATAAACTTAATCTTTTAATAGCAGGGTTTCTAGCCAATTAAAACATGCTTATTAGCGTGTGATTGAGTTATGTGTGAATAAATGCCTAAAACCCCTCCATTTGAATACTGATAACAGACGAAACTAACGGACATACCTAAAACAGAAGAGAAATAGTTTGACTGCTATTCAACCCAGAGAGCACATAATTCTTCCCTTAGTGTTAAAGCCTTCATGCCATTAAGCTGTTATTTATTGATCCTGCTGTCAAGGGCAGTAAAGCCAAGTAATTTTACATCTCAAAATGAAAAAAAAATCCTTTTCTGATAGATTGTGCATATCGAGTACTAGATATTCCATTTTTGTATTTTCTTAGCTCTTGGATTCTTTATATGGCCAGTAGTATAACCATAAACCAGATAAATATATGGACATATCTTTTCTACCTTTAAAATTGGTAGTACCTTCCATCTAGTTCATGGATCAAAAATATCCACATTGAGAAAGGAGAAAATTTATCAGCCAAATGCCATGACAGAAAGAAATGTATATTTAATTTTATATACCATTATTATTGGTATTTTCCAAATAGAGGATTTCATTCACTCCCTTCAGATAATAGTTGCCATAGTGCCAGCCAAAAATCACTCATAGACCACCTCCTATTTTGTTCTCACCCCTTCACCATTTCCCCTTTTGGATCCTTCAGTCCAGCAGTTATCTTTTAAAAGTGAGTTTTTAAGTTTGTATTTTTCTGACTATTTTTTTCTTGTTTGTGTATATATATGTATATATTTATATATATTCCACATATAAGTGATACCATCTGGTATTTGTCTTTCTCCTCCCTTATTTCATTTAGTATAATCCCTGCTAGCTCCATCTGTGTTGTTACACATGACATGAGTTTATCTTTTTTGATCACTGAGTAATATTCTATTTTGTGTATATACCAACTCACCTTAATTTATTTAGCTGCTTTTGTACATTCTAGGTTTTTCCCATATTTTAAGTAGTGCTACAATAAAAATGGAAAAACAGGTTTCCTTTTGAATTAGTGTTTATAAATGTTTTGGTATATATCTAGTGTTGCAATTACTGATTCAAATAGCAGGTTCATTTTTAAGCTTTTGAGAACTTTCATAATACTTCCCATAGAGAGTGAACCAGTCTACATATCCACCAATGATGTGAGAGTGTTCCTTTCTTCCCACATCCTTGTCAATACTTACTGTTTTTATTTATTTATTTTTTGATATGGGTCATTCTTATAGGCATGGTGGTATATCAATGTCTTGATTTACATTTCCCTGATAATAAGTTATTGTGGACTTTTTTTTAATGTTCCTGCTTGATATCTGCATGATTTTTTTTTTTTTTTAGTTGAAGTTGGCAAGTTTATTTTTAAAAGGCAAAGTAAAGATCAGGAATAGGAGAATGAATGAAATATATTCTGGACTACCAAAGTTCAGAGTGGGACAAAGGGATTACCTTGTATGAATTATTTGTAGAAATGCCAGATTAGTCTTTGTCAGATATATGGTATATATATATTTTCACCCATTCAGTAACATGTCTTTTCATTTTAGTTGCAGTTTCTATCACGGTGCTGAAGTTTTTAATTTAATATAGTTCCAGTTGTTCATATTCTTTTGATTTTACTTGCTGTTGGTGATGAATCCGCAAAAACTGCAGTTTTGCTTTTGTTTTCTATATCTTTTATAATTTCATGCTTTACAGTCAAATTGTTTATTCATTTGTTGACTTTTTTGTAGGATAGATATGGTAGTCAAATTTGATTCTTTTGCATGCAACTTTCTCTTAGCACCATTTGTTGAAGAAATTTTATTGTTTCATTGTATGTTTTTGACATCTTTGTCATAGATAGTGTCTCTCTATGGTTTATTTATAGACTCTTAATTCCAATTCATCTGTGTGTCTGCTTTTTTTCTAGTACCTGGATGTTTTAACTATTATAACTTTATAGTATAGTTTGAAATCTAAAAGTGTGATACAACCATTTATTTTGTCAGGATTCAATTGGAAATTACTAACAATGAAAATAGAAGTTATGGTAATAATTAAAATTATCTTTTACCTTTCATTTTTTACCCTTAGTGTTTGTTTTCATTATATTTTGTCCTCTATGTTCTTGATTTTCAAACTGTGACCCATCAAATGAGCAACAGCAAGTAGCAATGTTCTCAATTCCTTGTCCAAATCAGAGGGGTGAATTTATTTTTTAAACGTTGCTATTATGATTTTTGGTGTGTAACTAAAATATAGTTTATTGAAATGTAATTGTTAAATATGAATTTTATGATCATTTTAATTTTAAGCATTGGTTTTATTATTTTTATTACTCTTAGAAAATGTTTATGCAATTTTTAAATACAGTATTTAGGACTTTGAATGTTCTACTAATTTATAGCACAATAATGATAAACTACACCGTAGTTTGTTTTTGCTGTACACTCATGCATATACTGAGGAAACTTAAAAGTTTAATATATCAGTTCAACATTTTTGAATACCATTGGATTTGTTTCAAATGTAGGTCCTTCATTTTTACACAGTGGAGTAATGCCAAGGTATCTATGCTTTTCTTGATCAGTCTTTACAATGATGGCTCTAGAAGAAATACCAATTGATTAAAGAATTAAAAACAATTTTTTCCTTCCAGTTTTCTTCTGTATTTTTGCACAATTTGGCAATGATGGTGTCACCAACTTTCTATAACTTTTTTCTGTTAGTACACAGATACTCCTTTGTAATTCTCCTATTAAAACAGTTGCTTTGCACTTATCATGGATTTTCTGTTGTAATCTTTAATATCACTTTGGATATTTCTTACCTTCAGCCAAGAATTTTATGCTATGATATAGGTTTTAAGAGAATATGTAGAAGACATTATTTGTTATTACCGCTCATTTTTGGTCTATTTTTTTCCTCTTGAAGTGTATTCAAGTATCTTCCTTGTTCAAAGGACCCTTTATATTTGTAGTAGTGGTATTTTTGTTCTTCACTGTGATCCGCAAATTATCATCTGATTTACTCCATGGTAAATAGTAGTAAGTCTAAGAATTAAAACTTGGCAAATACTATGCCATGGCACATCTTCTTTCATAAATTGTGGTTAAATGAATGAATACGTAGTGAAGGCCTGTGTCTGCTATGTCAGCGTTCTGACATTGTGCATGAGTATGACAATTGATGCTTCCAGGGGTTTCAATTTCAATGGAAAGCATAGTGGTAGCTGGGAATAGTAAATCTGGGTCATTTTTAGATTTATCCCTGAGAAATATGACTGCCTGGATGGATCTGTCATAAATAGTACCCTCATAGAGGTTGATGTTTTTTGTCACTTGTTTTCCATTGAAGAAGAATTGCAGATGTTAAGATATGCACATAATCACGCATCAGTATGAGGCCACATATCTATGATTTGTCTAACTTGACATAGTGAAGAACTTTCTTTGCAATGTTTACAGTGTCAAAAGAGAGGTCAGCATTCAGTTTCTCAAACAGGCAGAGAATAATAAAGGCATAGAATTCAATCCTTTCTTAGAGAAAATAAATACAAGTTTTGACTTGCGTGTAAGAAATCATGTTAATATGTTTACAAGTAGTATATAGGCTTTTCTCATTAATGCCCTTATTATTATTGAACTTGAAAGCTGTGAGAATTTATACACTAAAACACCACCTTGAAAGAAAAATGTCAACATATTTATTTTATCATGAAGATTTTGTTGACGTCATAACCAAAAGCAGCAAACAGTGCCTCTGATTCTTTTAAGAAAATTGAAGTTGCCACTACATCTATTTTATTTGGGAACCTAACATTGAGACTCATTAATAAACTAATACTATGATAGTACCATTTGCTAATAATTACCCCAAGGTAGACATCTATCATTTCTTCATCTTTGCTACAATAATAGAAGATTTGTTCCTTTGAATCGGAGCTTTTGGATTCTCGTCTGTGTTCCACTGAACTGTGATCCTTAATTGTATCATTTGCCAACAAGAAGAACCAGTTCATATCAGACTAGGAAAGAGTATTTTCAAAAACAATTTCTAAGCAAATGCAGTTTGATTCTTGAAATAACAAAAAACACTATCCAATATCAATTAAATTACCATAGTTTTCAAGTAGTCTACCTGTTCACTATCAATTACCTCATCTACCCATGCTGGGAGATACCCAAATTAGAAGTACATGGTCTGAATACCATTGTTAATTGCAGATTTTTTAAGCATGGTTTCTGGATTTAGATAAAATATGGTTTATTGAAGATAGTATTTCTTGGAGCTGTGGCAAACTATGTTCAACAAGAATTCTATTTTTATTAAATTAATTATTTTTAATTGAGGTTGTGTTTGGATACCCCATCAGATGTTATCACTGTAGTATACCAACCACCAAATTGCTCATATTCCACTGTCATAGGCCATTTGCTTTCTTCCCTCTTTGTTCTTATTCCTCTTACACTCTCACCTCCTCTCCTCTCCGAGTGTCTCAGTTTAGTAGTTAACTCTCAGGATTAGGTTTTAAGGTAGTCTTTATCTGACGTTTAGTTTAGGTATATTCTACACATTAGTGACACCACTTGGTATTTATCTTTCTCCTTCTGATTTTTTTTTTAACATAGCATTATCCCTTGTAGTTTTTTTTTTAAGAAAAAAATATTTTTTTTTCCTGTCAGCAAAGCTCTTGATTATAAAACAAATAGCCATCAAAAAATTGCTTGGAACATGCCCCAATCATTGGAAGTGGCAGGGAAGTCTCCCATTGCAGCACACCATTGTCAGGTGACCCGGGAGAAGGTGAGCATAGATCCAGACCCCACTTCCATGTTCTGGCTCATCTCATCAGTGTTCCCCAGTTGTTTGTCATAGTAGAAAAATTTCCTGTCACAGCACACTGTGCCGCTGAATAGCAGCTGGCTAGTAGCACCTTCCAACCCTGACTGAACTCCAGCCCTGAAACACCAACAACGCACTTTAGAGCTGGAATCTTCAGATAGTGTTAACAAAGATTCAGACAAGAGCACCTTAGGGAGAAGTTTCAGGGACCTACACCTCTACTCCTGCCCACCAACCATGGCTGTTCACAAACTTGGCAAATATTTCTACAATCCAGCAAAACCACCAAGAATTAGTGCCCACTGGCATCAGTGGCACTAACACGCCAAGGGTAGAACAAATCTGAAAGCAAAATATGGGAAGAAGGAAAATTACAGATAATCAAACTAACCATTATGAGCATAATCCACCTCAGAAAAAAAGTCAGCCCTCTGAAATCAACAACATGGAAGCAGAAAAATATTACAACCTGACAGAAAATGAATTAAGAACTATCATAATCAAAGTACTAAAGATTTAACAGCAAAGACAGACAAGGAAAAAAATGAGATGAAAAACCACAATCAAAGAATTAAGAAATTAGAATGAATCTTTAAAAATAATGATGGAAGCTAACAGAACAATTGAAGAATTAATGAGGTCAGGGAAAAGCCAATAAAAAAGAATAAAATAAATGGGAGAGAGGATTATGAATCTTGAAGATTCATACTTAAACAGAAAAAACATAGAAAAGAAAGAGAGATGCAAAGGAATAAAATGAAGATATTCTCAGGGAAGTATCTGACAACTTGAGAAAAATCAACATTAGAAACATCAGAGTAATAGGCATCCCAAAAGGAGTAGAGAAAGACAAAGCAACTGAGAAAATATTTGAATAAATAATTGAGGAGAATTTTCCAAACTGGAAGAAAGAAATGAAAATAAAAAAAGAAAATAAATGAAGCTAGTAGAACATCAGAATACTATAATGAAAGAAAAAACTATAGCAAGACACATAATAATAGTTAATACCAAAAAGTCAAGACAAGCAAAAAATAATGAAGCTTGTGATAGGCAAAAAACATAACCTATAAAGGAAAACTTGTTAGCCTCACCTCAGACTTCTCAGAAGAGACACTTAGGGCAAGAAGACAATGGAGTGAGGTATACAAAAAAAAAAAAAATACGGTCCTTTCAGACAAACAATACCTCCAAAAATTTGCCATAACCAACCCTACCCCCATTCAAGAAATACTACAAGAAGACTTAAAATATAAACCAATAGAAGAATGAACAGGGAGAACAGAATGAGGAAACAAATTGGACCACAAAAAAGAAAAGAAATGAATATGCTGATAAGTATAGATTGTCACTTATCAATAACTACCCTAAATGAAAATTAACTAGACTCACTAATAAAAAGAGGATGAGTAACAGAGTAGACTAAAAAATAGAATCCAATTTTCTATTGTATCCAGGAAACACACCTACCTGCTGAAGATAAATACAGATTGAAAGAAAAAGGCTGGAAACAATCCTACAAGCAAATGGATCCCAAAAGAAGACAGGTACAACTATACTCATATCAGAGAAGTTGATTTCAGTCTAAAGAAGATATTAAAAGACAAGGATGATCATTATATAATGATCAAAGGGAGAGTACACCAGGAAGACATAGCACTTACCAATATATGTGCACCAAATGAAGGTACATTAAAATACACCAGGCAATTTGTATCTCTGAAAAAAGACATTATATATATATATATATATATATATATATGTATATATATATGTATATGTATGTTATAGGAGACTTTAGCACCCCACTCTTACCAAGAGACAGAACAGCAAGACAAAAAATAAAGGTGGACACAACAACCTTAAACAATTCCTAGGTCAAATAGACCTAAAAGGCATCTACAGGACACTGCACCCTGTAGAAAGGAATATACATATTTTTCAAGGGTACATGAATTATTCTCCAAGATTGATCATGTACTGGGCCACAGGACCAGCACCGGCAAATTGACAAGGATTTAAATCATACCAGAGATTTTCTCTGATCATAAAAGCATCAAACTAGAAATCAATCATGAAAAGGACAGGAAATGAAACCTCCCATGGAGGAAATGAAACCTCATGGAGACTGAAGCCATCACTATTGCAAAAAGAGTGGATTACTGAGGAAATCAAAGAAGAAATAAAGAAATAGTTTGTGATGAATGACAATGAGGAAAAAACTTCTTGAATATAAGGGATGCTACAAACACAGTATTAAGAGAGGAATAGATAGAAATACAGTTCCACAAGAAACAAGAAATTACCCAAAGAAATAACCTAATCTCACATCTGACAGACTATAGAAAGAGCAACAGAAAAATCCAAAAGCAAGTAGAAGGAAGGAGATAATAAAAACCCAAGCAGAAATGAACAAAATTGAAACAAAAAAGTTGAAAATATCAACAAAACAAAAAGCTAGTTCTTTGAAAAGATAAACAAAATAGATATAAACTTCTAGCCAGATTCACAAATAAGAAAAGGGAGCTAGTGCAAATATGTAGAATGAAAATGAAAGAGGAGAAATTACAACAGACTAACAGATATACTGAGGAAAATTAAAGGTTACTATGAACACCTGTATGCAAAATAGTTCAACCAGTAGATGGGCGAAGTTTTAGAAGTGTACATTCATCCAAAACTGGATAAAGAAGACTTAGAGGAGGATCTTTAAATTAATGACAATGGAACTACCATTTGACCCAGCAATTCCTCTCTACACAAAAGAGAATCTACACAAAAGAGAAGTCAATCTACACAAAATCTACACAAAAGAGAAGTCAATGTGGGTACAAAGGGACACCTATGCTTGGATGTTTACTGCAGCACTATTAATAATTGCAAGGACATGAAAGCAACCTAAATGTCCCAAAACAGGTGGCTGGATGAAAAAAATGTGGTATATATACACAATGGAATATTACGCATCAATTAAAAATGACAGATTCGACAACTTTATGACAACATGGATGTACGTAGAAGAAATCATGTTAGCAGAAACAAGTCAAAAAGAAAAAGACAGAAGCCAAAATGTTTCACCAATATATGGAATATAGTGAAAAAATAAACAAAAGCCTTGAAGAATAGTCAAAACAAGCTAAGCACCAAACTAAAGCACGCAACTTTGGGCAGGAGGGAAAGAGGGGGGGAATGGAGGGGAGGGGGGAGATAAATCCCTGGGATTACAATGATGTGAAATTTATATATAAATAAATTAAGAATAAAATTGTACTTACTACAGAAAAAGAATACTTAGAAAACCAATATAAAGTCATTTCAAATAACAAAATTGAAAAATAATAAAATCCCTCCCTAAAACAAAAGCCCTGGACCAGATGGATTTACAAATGAATTCTACCAGACATTCAGAGATGAACTAGTCCTCTCCTACAAAAACTCTTTCAAAACAATAGAGGAAAAAGGAATATTCCCAAAAACATTCTATGATGCGGATAACATACCAATACCAAAAACCAGAGATAACACAAAGAAAGAAAACTATAAGCCAATCTCCCTAATGAACACAGATGCAAATGTTCTCAGCAAAATACTAGCAAATAGAATCCAATAATGCATTGAAGAGATAATATACCATGACTAAGTGGGATTTATCCCAGGGAAACAGGATGATTCAACACAAAAAATCAGTTAACATAATCTAACACATCAACAAAAGAAAAAATTAAAATCAAATGATCATATCAATAGATTCTGAGATAGCATTTGTCAAAGTTCAACATCCATTTATGATAAAGGCCCTCAAAAACTGGGACTGGAAGGAATGTACCTTAACATAATAAAACCAATATATGTCGAACCCACAGTCAATACCATCCTAAATGGAGAAAACTGAAATCCTTACCTCTGAGATCGGCAACAAGACAAGTCTGTCCACTCTCACCAGAGCTTTTCAATATAGTTCTATACGTCCTAGCTAGAGCAATTAGGCAAGAAAAGAACATACAAGGGATTCAAAAAAAAAAAAAAAAGTACAGCTATTACTTTGCAGATTATAAGATTTATATACCTGGGAGTAAACTTAACAATGGATGTGAAAGACTTATGCAAAGGAAATTAGAAAACATTGTTAAAATAAACAAAAGAAGACACAAAGAAATGTAAAGACATCCCTGATCATGTATTGGAAGAGTTAACATTGTCAAAATAACCATTCTACCAAAAGCAATCTCCAGATTCAATGTAATTCCATTAAAAACCTCATTGTCATTCTTCAAAGAATGACAAAAAAAGTTACTAAAATTCATTTGGAACAAAAAAAATCCTCAAACTACCAAAGCTCTTCTGGTTTGGAGGAGAGAGAATGGAAGCACTAGAAACCCAGACTTTAAATTGTACTACAAAGCCATAATAATTAAGAGGACATGGTACAAGAATAATAACAGATACACAGACCAATGCAATAGAGTCATAAGACCCAGAAATAAAGCTGCACACACACACACACACACAATCAGTTAATCTTTGATAAAGGAGCAAAGAATATACACTAGAACAAGGTTAGTCTCTCTTTTTTTTTTAAATTAAGTGTGGCATTTTTATTAGGTGTGAAATACACAATGGATTTTGTAACTACAGCATGCATAAGGAATGTGTTATATCTTATTATTTTTATATTGTTGACATATAAGAATAACAAATACAGTGTTAAATAAAATAAATTATCAAAATTGCATTTACCTGTGTCTGAAAGTTTTTTAAATTATATAAACAATTTATTACATATATATTTTTTACGTTATTATAAACTCTGGGGGTCAACCACCACCTCCCCTCCCTGATCTCTCCAGCTAGTCCCCCCTCCCGTTGTGTACTTTTGTTTGGTTGTCCATTTATTAGTGAAGTCATTTGGATTTTGTCTTTTTCTTTCTGACTTGTTTCTGCTAATATGATTTCTTCTAGGTATATCCAAATTACCATAAATTCATCAAATTTGTAAGTTTTAATTGATGAGAAATAAAAGAGACAACAGAAAAAAACAATAAGAAACCCAACTGAATGGAAAAAAATTTTGCCCTCCACTAGTGTTATAAGGGTTTAATAATGAAGATCCACAGGTAACTCATACAACTAAACAAAAACAAAATAAGAAACACAGTCAAAAAATGAGAAGAACTAAAAAGACACTTCTCCAAAGAGGAAATACAAATGGCCAACAGACATATGAAAAATTGTTCAACATAACTAGCAATCGGGGAAGTGCAAATCAAAACCACAATGAGGTATCACCTTATACCAGTAAGAATGGCCCACATAAAAAAAAAAAAAAAAAAAAAAAATCAGGCAACAAGTGCTGGCATGGATATGAAGAGAAAGAAACACTCTTACACTGCTGGTGGGATGTAAAATGGTCCAGCTATTATGGAAAGCAGTGTGGAGGACCCTGAAATGAAGATGGAACTACCATTTTACTCAGCAATTGCTCTTCTAGGAATCTACCCAGAGGAATCTCAATGTAGATACAAAGGGACACCTGTGCTCGCATATTTATTGAAGCACTATTTATAATTTCAAGGACATGGAAAAACCCAAAACAGTTGAATGGATGAAAATGATGTGACACATATACACTATGGAATATTACTCAATTAAAAATGACAAATTTGATGAATTTATGGTAACATGGATGTACCTAGAAGAAATCACATTAGCAGAAACAAGTCACAAAGGATAGTTTCTTCAATAAATGGTGTGGGAAAACTGAACTGCTATATGAAAAAAAAGGATGAATATAGATTATTCATATAAATTCCCTCATACCATGTACAAAATCAACTCAAAATGGATAAAATGCTTAGATGTGAGACCTGAGGCCATAATGTATATATATAAAAATATGACAAACCATCCCAAGACTTTTACCCCAGAAACGTCTTTCAGGACACATCTACCTATTACCCCCCCCCAAAAAAAAAAATAAAGTGAAGAAAAACATAAACAGCTGGGATAACATCAAATTATAAAGATTCTATCAATACCCAAAACAAAAAGGCACCCAATTGAATGGGAAACTTTGTTCTCCATGCAATGGACAAGGGTCTGATAACAACGATCCACATAGAACACAGACAACTTAACAAAAACAAAGCAAAAAGTCAAAAAAGAGGAGAAGAGCTAAAAAGACACTTCCTCAAAGAGAAAATACAAACGACCAGTAGACATACGAAAAAAAATGTTCAACATCACTAACTGTCAGGGAAGTGTAAATCACAATCGCAATGAAATGCTACCTCACACCAGTAAGAATGGCCCATATCAGAAAAAATGGACAAGTGCTGGTGTGAATGAGGAGGAAAAAGAACACATTTACACTGATGTGGGAATGCAAACTGGTCCAGACACTATAGAAAACTGTGTGGAGGACCCTCAAACTACTGAAAATGGAATTACCATTTGATTTAGCAATTCCACTTTTAGGAATCTACCCAAAAAATACCAAAACACTACTTCAAAAATACTATATGTTTATAGCATCACTATTTGCAATAGCCAGAATATGGATACAACCCACATGCCCCTAAACAGAAGAATGGATCAGAAAGCTGTGGTGTATTTACACAATGGAATATTAGTCTGCAACAAAAAGACAGTTTGATGCATCTGTGTTAAAATGGATGAAACTAGAAGGAATCATGCTAGCAGAAAATAGCAAGAATGAAAAGAAAAATAGAAATACTGCATGATCCCACTTATATACAGGGTATAGGGAAAACAAGCAAACAAAAGGGCACAAAAAACAGACAGCAGAACTAAGCATAGAGAAAGGAAGGAGGAAGGGAAGTATAATCTAGAGATGGATGGGCACAAGAGATTAAGATGATGGCTCATGGGTGTTGAGGTGGTGGGAGAACTTTGGAGTATACAATGACATTAAAGATATACATATGTGCAATCCAATAAAAAATTTAAATATTCAAATGGGTTTTGTTATGATTTTCTTCTTGTATTTACTTCTGCTCATATCTACATAAATATAAAGACAACCATAAAAGGTGTGTAATTTCACATAAATAGAAGTATGACATTCTGTTTTTAAAGCTAATGCCGCGGAGATATAGATTATAGAGTAATATATTTTTCTCAATTTAAGTGTCTCTATTATAATACAGGGTTGCATTTAATGTGTGAAATGGTTCATCTGGCTTTAATTGATGGCCAGTCTTCATACTTCTAATTTGGTCTACTTGAAACAATATTGAAATGAAATCTTATTTCAACTGTATCTCTTTACTTGGGTGTTTATATTCTTAATGTTAAATCTTACAACTCTAATTGCTAAGTCAAAGTACACATTACTGCTGAAGTACATATAAGGACTAATTTACAAATTGAGCACCCCAAAGTAAATATTGTAATTAGCACCCCCCAAGAATGATAAAATATTTCACTCTCTCCTCAAATATCCCCAACACTAGGTTTAGCTAAATATTTCATGTTATTAATCTGATAGCTGAAAATAGTTTAAAATTCTACCTCATTTAAATTTGCTTTGATTTTAATACACAAAATCCTAAGTGACTTTTTAATATTATTTCAGTCATTTGAATTTAGGTCCTCTGCAAAGCAATGTTTATATATTTTGGAATATTTTTTTCTACTTGGGTGATGACTTTGTGCCAGTTAATTGATAGTTTACTAACTTAATAATTCTAATTATTTCACTGCCCTCCCCAACCATGAGGTTTGTTTGTTTGTTTGCTCTGTAAACCCATCCTTACATTAGCCTTCACTATTATGATTTCTTTTGGCCATGAACTAGGCGTAGATGTGGTAGATGGAGTTGAGGAGCAGAAATATTTCTCTTAGAGAGACTTCTGATTTGCAAAATAATAAAAGGATAAAAGAAATATTTGAGATTCTAAATCACTGAGATTTTAAGGAATAATTTTATTTAGTTTTAAATTTATATATTTATTTTAAATTATGCTAACATTGTTTTACAATACTATACATGACTTGAAGCTATAGATTTACATTTCCTCAGGTGTCTGTTACCTCACCACAGAATTTGTTTTCTGAACTATTTTCACTTTTGACACTTCAACTACCAATTAAAATGAAAACACTGAATGTAAACACAGTACTTCATCTTTAGATGAACAGAAAGTTTAGCATTTTGCTTCAATAAGCACATAGAATTTAGATTTCTAACTATTTTGATTTAAGCTTATGATTATTATAGATATACTATCTGATAATGCACATATATATTATCATTTCCCCTTAAAAGTTATGAAGAAAATGGTTTCCAAGTGAAACAAATAGAAAGCCCAACTATTATGGTAATTATTATAATTATTTTAAAATTCTATCATTTTTATTGCAGTAATACTGATTTATAACACTATTATTTAGGGTTGTAATTTCAGTTCTTCAGATGCACCACACATCACCAAAATATTTCTCCAACCACAGAGCCCTCATTATTATTTAATGTGATTGCTATATTAATTTTTGAAGAAAAAAGGAAACATCTTGCTTTTCTTTCTTTTCAAATAGCCTCTATCTGCTTATTTTTTTAAAATAACTTGTGACCTGCTGGTGCACATTTTTTGACTCTGACAGGATCCAATTTAGACTTATTCCCCCAATAGCATATATTTTCCTTTGTTCTTAAAATATAGAAGCATATTTATTTGGCTATTTACATTGAAAATTTTGTTAAAAACTTAATTTATTAATTATTGGTTTATATTAATGTTATCTCCCTATGAAAATACTGTCCTGTAAGTTAGTGCTAAAATTCTAACCATAAGCAATCAAAATATTTAGCATAATACTGGACAGAAAAGGGAGAGTCAAAAAATTTAAACTTTAAAGCAAACTGTAAATTCTTCATAGTTTCAACTTCATCATAAAGAAATTAGTTATCATGCTGTATATTTACTCCTAATTCTAACTCATTTCTTATCATTAAAGGTATTAAGTCAAGAATATATCTGGCAAGTATAGAGAAAATATTTTTATAGCTGGTGGAAAAATGACAGTGGTTATTAGTTGGATTCAACCACAAAGGGTTTCTAGCAACTCACCTCCATTATTTTTATTTTATGTAACCTGATTTTATCATAATAGATATAATATTAAACCTATTATTACCATAAATAGGTTTTCATAATTTGTTCTAGGATGACATACTATTATAAAATGGAAAAACAATATTAGAACATTTTGTTTGTTAAATTGAACTTACAATCAAATATATGCCAGAAGTGTGAAAATTTAATCTTTTCTTCTGAGCATAAAGACAATGAACAATTTAAGTCGATATGTAACTTTTTCTTTATCACCACTTAACTTTTTCTTTATTACAACTTAAGAAAACTAATCTTATTAAAACTAAACTAAAAATCAGAAAATAATTTGGAAACATTATCACAAAAATGGCATAAAATTATTAGATTAATGTCATATAAATTATGAGATACTTCCAGTTGATTGTCACATAAATATGTCAAAGTATTGACTTAGAGGGAAAAATCATTGAAAATGTATCTTAGGCATTAATTTCTTTTCATTTTAATTTATTCAAAGTATGTGAAAAAGTCACAGTATTTGCATTTAGGAACGGAAAGCAATTGCATTTTATATTAATTTTATTAATTTAAATGGAAACCTATTTATAAGTGGGTTGAAGTTTGAATGGTGATGTGTAATTCAGCTATTTGGAAACTGAAATGTATTTTCCATTGCTATAATAATATAAATAAAATGGGTAGGTTATTTATGTGAACAGTCTACAACATTGGGGCACAGTTATATTTGCGTTCTTTGATTTTTTCCCTACCACATAACTGGGCAAAACTCCTTTCAAATTCATACCATGTCTATGACCATAATACCCTAAATGTGCCTAATCTAATCTGTCTAAAATTCACACTGCTATGAAAGACCCTATAGTAAGAATGAAGAAAATAAAACTATAGACTGTGATAAAATATATGCTAATGACATGTCTGATAAAAATCTTATATCTAAAATATGTAAAGAGCTCTCAAAAAATCAAAGTTGAATAATCGTGTTCAATATCATTTACTATTATAAAAATTTAAATTAAGGTTGCTATGAATAATAATATCAACTACTATGTACTTCTGTCATTTAAAAATACTTGTTAAAAATGTTGGTTGATAAGAATGTTGAAAAACTGAATAGTTCTGGTGATTACATAAAGCGGTGCAACTACTCTGGAAAATAACTGGACACTATTTTCTAAATTTATACATGTCCCTAAGCTTGCAACTCAGCACCCACACTTTAGGGAAATAATCCCAGAGAAATAAAAACGTTCACATTAAAACCTATACATGATTTTGTACTAGACAAAACTGGGAACACCTGAACATCCTTCAGTGCATAAGTATTGAAAAAATTATACTATATCCATACCATGGCATTCTGCTTAACAAGAAAAACAAATTAAATATTGATGATGTGCTACTCTAGGTAGATTTATATGAAATTATATTTGGTGAAAAGTCAACTTCTGATGTTTAAATATCATATCAATTCACTTATATAACATTAAACAGCATTCTCAAATCTATAGTGATAGAGAACAGTTTAGTAGTTGTCAGGGATAGCATGAGCGAGTTCCCTTCTGATGGTGGGATACTCCATATATCTAATTGTAATTGAAGTCACACATAAACTCCCACAGGAATGCATATAAAAACATGTTTAAATACTGAATAAGCATTGTAATATTTAAGAGCATGGAATGGAGATCAACTTCCTTGTATTGACTGATACCATATTATGGTTATGTAAAAACTAACTTCTTGCAACTTTATAATTACTTCAAAATAAAAGGCAAAAGAAAAAAAACTAAAGATAATGAGATTTGGTCACTTAGCGCAGTGACTTATGCTATCCTCTGACTTCTTCAGCAACTCTTTAGGTGCCGACATTTCAAGGAGAGCACCTACTTGGATTGTATGTGTCATGGAGGGAAAGCTTGGGTCGACTTAGGATGTTGTTGTCTTTGCTTTTCACAACTCTATCATGTCATTTTTGAAGACTGATCTTCCAAAGACTCAAGAGACAATTCCCTCCCCTGCATCCTGTGATAATAGGTTACAGATTCTTATGTTTAGAAAAAACATGATCCAAAAACATTTCAGCTAAAAATACCCCTCATTGAGCTTTCAATTCATTCTGTGCTGTTGCATTTTTCACACATTGACAATACTGAATGTGCCTAGCACTTAGAATCATGGAATCATCAAAGTGTTAGCTTTCCATCCTTCAAAGACCCACAACTCCCATCTCACAAATCAACCTATGAAAGTATCTTTTAACAACTCTTTATATAAATCTACACAAATTGTCATCCACCAGTCAGCTAAAGAGACTGCAGTGACTACATGCAAGCCTATAGCTAGCTGTTTGAGATCTATCTTCTTGCTAAGAGATTCCTAAATAAATTACTTTGCCTGTTTACTCTCATAAAGAAATTATACTCAATTATATAGTGTGAATTTATAATATATACCAGTGAGGGGGCAATAAGGTATGGAAAAAGAAAGTCTTTTCTCACATAGCATGCTATGCTACTAGTTTGGATTCCAAGTGAATGAACAAAAGTCTACTAAAACTAAATCTTTTGAGAGTATGAAAATAGTCATCATATAGAAAAAGTGTGAATTGATTTTACCAAAATGCAGAGGACTAAATGAAGATATACAGGAAATCAATTCAGGAGACAGACGAGATTTTTTAAAGAAGCAATGAATTCAATTTATACGTATTAAAAACTAACCTTGTCAAATAGTTCTCTGAAAATTATTTTTCAAGAAATTATTATATTTTAAGAATTTCAGAGGAACTACTATTACTGTTTTCTCTATGTATTCATTTGTTTATTAGGAATTAGTTTCAAATAATAAAACACTTTAACTACTTTTATCAAAGTGAGGGATGTATATTATAGTAATAAACTCATATAGGTAAAATACAGGATCTGTGTTCTCCTCAGGAATTAACCAGATCCAGTGACATTGGAATTCTTTTTTGTTTGATCAACTTCTTACTATTTTACTGTAAGTAAATAGTAACCATTTGGTACCATCTACTTCTGTATATTTAGTTCATGAAATGGGGAAGAGGATGTTGGATTCTTTTTCTTCTTCTTTTTTAAGTGAATGTATATTTTATTATTACTTTTTTACTTTAAGAAGAGGAACTTATCTTCTCATAAGCATAGATATTCAGAATAGGGATCCATCAATTACAGACGGACAGATGTCAAGATCTGGACATGAAAAGGTAATTGGGCCCTTTATGTGTCAAGTATTTGTGTATTCTGGGTCAGAGTATATTTAGTTTGGATAAGTGTTTACAAAAGTTTTGCCTGACAGTACCTGATGAGAAAAGCTAGCCTGTACCACCTTAGTGCGTACCTACGTTATTTTGACCTCTGAAGATAGTTACATAGTGAAGGACTCAGTCAAACCCCTTGGCCAATCAAACTTGCAAACACATCTACTCACCTAGACTAGGTATCTCCACTGGGAAAACTTCTTGTTGGAGAAAAGTTTGAGGCATTTTCTCCACTTTGATACCTTTCCCCTCTAATGCTTCCTTTTCCCCCACCCCTCCCTGGACTATGTGTTCTTACAAAGGCAGAAACCCTTTTTAAAAATATAATTTATTATATATATATATAATACAAAGATGTGAAATATCTATATCTATAATATATATAATATATATCTATATATCTATAATATATATTATATATATATATTATATATATTATATATATAATATATATATTCTAGATATAGATATTTCACATCTTTGTATTCCCTGGGGTTTACCCACCACTTCCTCTCCCTGACTGCTCCCACTCATCCTTCTCCCCCACTCCAGCTGTGCACTTTAGTTTGTTTGTTAGATTGTTTTGACTTCCCTCTAACCTTTTTTTGTTTTTCCTATGTCCCATATATCAGTGAAACCATTTGGATTCTGCCTTTTTCTTTATGAGTTGTTTCTGTTAATATGATTTCCTCTAGGTACATCCATGTTATCTCAAATTCATCAAGTTTGTCACTTTTAATTGATGAGCAATATTCCATCATGTATATGTACCATATCTTTTTCATTCATACATCCATTTTGTAACATTTGGGTTGTTTCCATGTCCTTGCAATTATAAATAGTGCTGCTATAAACATCCAAGTACAGGTATACCTCTGTGTAACTACTTTGGATAGATTCCCAGAAGAGCAGTTGCTGGTCCAAATGATAGTTCCATTTTCTTTAGTTTGAGGGTCCTCACACTGCTTTCCATCTACTGAGGGGAGTGAATTATTTATTGTCTGTGTTGGTCCCTAATCCTTGCCCAGTAAAGTTCTTCGGGGAAAAATGAAACAGTGGAAGAACGGTTCCTTTCTCTAGGTTTAATCGCTTAGAATAATCAGTTAATTAGACATAAGTGGTCTAAATCTTGCCTGTTTCCTTCATCTTCACCTCATTATCTTTATTGATTAATCTGACATCTGGTTGCAGTTTCTTTCAGCTTGATTGGTTTTGTTATTCATAGTCTCTATACCCATTGAAGAAAATATACTGAGACAACAAGATGGTTGTCTAAATAACAAAGTGTGAGGGTTCTTGCTTTGTAGGTAGATGTAGTCTGGTAACATTCATCTGAAGAGATGTGATACTGTACTTCTGAATCATGTAGAGTATTGTAAACTGTGATTACAATGTCACCTCAATTAAAAAATGACTTTTCACAATACAGGTATGTAATTGAGTTGAGAAATAATAACTCCTAAAAGAATTCATGTAGTATCAATCAATTCTATCAATCAATTCTGTCAGTCAAGTTGCCTCAGGAAGGGAAATCTTTCAAATTTATGTCATTATTATCTAGAACATGTGGAATACATATCTAAGAAGAAAAACAAAAATGACCAGCTATGCCACATTCTCTGTTTACTAAAAAATGTATATTAGATGTTCATTACAATAATATTATCTTATCTGTTTATTGTAAGATTACTAATAAACCCATCAATAGTATGATTAAACTAAAGAGTGTTCTTATAAGGAGTATATTATCCTGTAGTTAATATACTAGTAAGAAAATATATGAATGAGGCTACCTTGAAGTAGTTCATTTAAATACATTTGTTTAACTCCCATATAAGTCCTCTGAAAACTCAAATACCTAACAAGATATGTCTACTAATGACTTGCACTATCAATGCCTAGGTTCTCTTAAGTTTCTGATTGCAGTATTAAATGCACTTCCAATAATGCCTATAGCCTTCGTTGTGTCTTATGTTTATGCCAAATGTGAAATGCATCCCCACTAATAAGATTTTCTAAATATATGAAGCAAAATCTTCTAGTATATTTTCTAGAGAGAAACTATAAATGATAGTATATATATATATACATATAAGTATATAATATGTACTCTTTTCTTGAAAAGTCTCAGCCATGTATTGCTATAGAAAATTTTTGTGGACTTGTTTTTCCTGTTGAGCCTCTTACCCTTCAGGCTTATTTTTCATTCTAGTCCATTCAAATCAAGCTTAGAGGATGTTACTTCACAGTGACTCATATCTATTGGATAGCTTTTTCAACAAAATTAGTTCTTTCCCAGAGAAGAATATACTGTGATATGTGATATCTTGATTGTTTCCTGTTGTGCTCATAGAGCACTCTCAAGTAAGAGTGATAGTGAAGTAATGCAGTCCATTTGGTAAAGAACACATTTCAGAGACAGAAGTTCCAAGATTAATAAATGCGCTACTGTGTCAAGTAGTGGGAGATTATAGGAAAGATGTGCATCTATGCAACTGGAAATATATTACAGACTGTGGTAAGAATCTGGAACCAAGCATGACTGATAAATAGAAGAACTAGAATTTACTAATCACTTTCTGTGTTCCAGATAGCATAAGAACATCACCTATTTCATTTCTTTAAATCCCTATAATTACATTGTTAGTCAATACTCCAATCTTGATTCACAGATTTATGAAAATTGACATTCAAACAAGTTAAGTAAAGTACCTTGCCCATAGTCCTTTATCTAATAAAATAACAGACCCAAGAATTGAAATATATACCCTGATTATAATGTTCACACTAACATATCAGGATTTTTGGTCTTCTGAGAATATTTCACTGATAAAATGGAAATTCTTTTAAACAATTTATAAGTCATTTGTAAGTTGGCAGGAGAAAGTTTATAGTATTATAAGGTGATATCAAGTATTTGTATAAGGTAATCTGTCCTACTTTTCAGAATCAGTAAATAACCCTTCCAGTTTTTTCTATTAAGGACTGATAATTGTATCTGACTCATTAGTGAAATATGCAAAGTGTTCAGTAAGACATTTATAGGCTAAATTGAGAAATGAATGTCTAGCAACAAGAAACATATTGAAACACAGAGAATATCTGTCTTTTACACTCTTTATTCCCTGTGTTTATTTCTACTCCTCTAGCTTCTAAATAAGATTGATTGGTGAGTCCGTTACAGGGGTGCTTGAGCACAGACTGGGAAGAAGTCTCAGTAACTCAGTATGACATAAATCAAACAGCAGGGGAATGTTTGGGAAACACTGATCCTTGACTCAAAATGTAATGATGAAATAACAAGCAAATGAACTATAATCACCTATTAAGATATAAACATTATCACTAAAATTTTTGTTCATACATAGAACGCAGTTTCACGATTTTCTTTCATTTGCTAATTTTAAAGTATTTATTGAGTACAAGGTACTACACTAGGCAGTATAGAAGATTTTAGTATTAAATAAAGGTACTTCTCAAGTACATCATGAAGAGTAGAAACAAGCTATCATTATATCATAGATTAGAAATTAATTTGAGTAGTGATTTGAAGAACAGAGATTTTAGAATGCGTTCCTATATGTACTCACTATGGTAAAATTGTGGCATTCATAGTGGAAATAGCAATGTGAGCATAGCTCCCTTTATTTTTTAAGAGACTCTAAACAAACAAAATAGTCATATTCATGTTTTTATTCTTACTAAATAAGTGATACTTAGTAGTGCTACTCACTAGACCAAACACTAAGAATGAGGTAGGGTGAATCAAAGTCTATATCTTCTAGACCTCAGTGTAGAGAAACTTTTTATATTTTTATTCATTTTAGATAGAGATAGCATTGATTTACAAAGATGTATATGACTTAGAGGTACAGAACCACACCCTTCACATATATGTCACTACAACACCCTCCTCACCAAGACATCCATAGTCCCCTACTGCGTCCTCTGGGGCCCCTTCCCACTTTGCTCTCCTTTCTCCACGCCTTCTCCTCTGGTAGCTTCTACTCCACAGTCATGTTCTGGGTTTGTCTTTTATTTTTTTATTTCTTTGGTTCTATCTGATCCTTTGTTTTACTTCTTATTATTTTATGCCAGAAATTCCTCTCAGATTTTTCACTACAGTCTACTTTGTGGTCTGGTATGTATGCTTTTATACTTTACTGTATGCTTTTATTGCCTGTTAATTTTTTTTCAGTATGCAAATTTCAGTTTTGAAGTCCATTTGTATATATTGTGCCATATTTGATAATTTTCTCCTCCAATTAAAAAAAAGTTCGTCAACCAACATTCTTTTTATCCCTTTAACCCTGCCTCCCTCATCTTCCTTCTTAATCTCAGAAACCTCACTGTTTATTAATGTCCACCAGTTTTTAAAGTACTTTATCATTTTGTCTTTTCTATAAGTATCCAGTAAAGTCTTAATCATATGACTTGTCTTATCACAAATAATTCTGATGAATTTCTTCCATTTTTCAGTTAAATGAAAATATTGTATTTTTCCTAATAGATGAATATGATTATATCATATGAATATACCAAGTCTTCTTGATTCAATCTTTATAGCTCAACATTTAGCTGCTCTCAAGTGCCAGTTATTGTTAATGGTGCCACAGTAAACTTTGAAGAGAATATGGTTGATAAATGCTTGAGAGTGGAATTGCCTTGTGGGATTTCCATGTACAGATTTTTAAGATAAATCCAGATTCTTTTCCATGCTGACTGCACCAGTTCACATTTCCAACCTCCTTCACACACTTCTAGCACTTCTTTGTGGGGATCTTTCCAATATGTGCCATTCTCATGGTTGTACTAAGGTTAACATATTGTGGACTATTTGTGTAACCTTTTGAATTGTCACCTCACAAGGTGTCAGAGTTCAGGGTACCACAAAATGAGAACAGATTACTCAAAGTTCAAATGACTTGGGGTAATGAGAGGCCTGGAGGGGCTGTGACCTGGGACTCAAGAGGGGGTGTTCAAGGTGCAGCAGCAGCGATCCAAGGGCACTCTTGTAAATTTATTAAAAATCAGTGAAGGATAAAGCTCAAACAAGATAGATAACAGGTGGAGATGCATAGGCATGGGCACGAGTATTGGGGGATGCATCATTATCTGCAACAGGAAAAGGTTGAGTGCGGGAAGGTATTGTCTAGGAGGCTTAATGTTCAAGTTTATCAAAATGAATCCTCCCTATTCTTGCTTGACTTTCTGCTAATATTTACAAAAGGTATTAGCTGATCTTGTTAATCTGGCCATAATATCTTTCCCTTGTGTTCAAGGAGTGCTGGCATCTCAGCATTTCCCCCATCATCCGTGCTTTTAGTCTCATAACATGAGGTTCCTTGCTTGTACACTTACCTTACTGCTGGGAAACTGGTAGGCGTTGGAGACAATAGCTCTGAGAATATGGATATTCCACATTAGATGGGCTGATTCTGCGGGCCATAGTTGCTCATCTTCTCCTCCATGTTATCCAATTTGGGTATCTGTCAGCTCTACATTTCTTGTTCTGTTGCTTTCAATTTTTTGACACTCTTTTCAGTTGCTGCTTGTTTTTGATAAATTCCTTTAGTTCTTGCTTTCCAGTGAAACTTAACTTTCCTTTTGCGTTGAATATTAATCTTGTAAGAAGGAATCTAGACTGTAATCTTTTTCTCTGATTACTTTAAATGTCTCTCTTTTTGTCTGTAAGGAATTCCTTGAAAAGTTTATGGGCACTCTAATTGCTCTTACCTTATATGTGATTTTTTTTTCCCATGGTGCATTTTATAATCTGTCCATATTACTGGCTTCCAATAATTTTATTAGAATGTGTCTTCCAGTGTCTCTGTCTAGTATTATTTTGTCTGGAACTCATTATACCTCAAATTAAGATATCTGGCTAATTTCCTAGGTTGAAATGGTTCTTAGAAATACTCCTCTAAGTGAATTTTCTATGCCTTTCTCTTTCTCTTCTCTTTCTGGGGTCCCTATTATCTAGATGTTCATTCTCTTTTGGTTATCTTAGAGGACTCTTACACTATTTTCCATGTTTTATCCTTTTTTATCTTGGTTTCTTTTTGTGACATAGTATTTTAAAGCTTACTAGTTCTCTCCTTACTTGTATTTTTCTGCTCTTGAGACACTCTACTGTATTTTGAAATACAGTTACATAACTTTAGATCCATTAGTTCTAATTATTACAGCCTCATTTTTTCTCAGTCTTTATTGTGTTCCTGTTTTATCTAATTAGAAAAAAAGTAAATAAGTCTCTCTTTAACTATTACATTGAAGTCTTCATTCATTTTTCGTGACTCTGCTGCATTGAGAATCTCCTAGATTATGTGAGTGTGTGTGCTTCAGCATTTAAGACATGTTTGTCCATATCTTCATTTAAAGTATTTTTAGGTTGTAGTAGGGCTAACCTTTTAGATTACTCTAATGCATCTGTTCAGATAGACAGAAAACTGGTACCAAAAAGGACTACAGTGGGTGGAAAGGAATTGTGACTTACCTCCAGTGAATGTTAGGAGTTTGCCTTTTATACTGTACTGTGTGCTGTGGGTACCAAAGCTGTATTTGGGGGTTCACTGTAATCACCTTCTTAGACCAGCTTCTTAGTTTAAGGTTTTTGCCTAGTCTTTCAGTCTCCACATCTAGGCTATGTTCAGGCATTAGAGCCAACACTGGGTGTGGACTATAGTTTGACAGAACCATATGAGAGAGTTGTTCTCTTTGTTTTTCCAGTGCAGCATCTTACCCTGGAATGCTTTTCAATTGTTTTAAGTCCAGGTGCTTAAACTCGGGTTAATATTATGAGTAAGTTTTTTTCAGTTTAACTCTGCAGGTATTTTGAATATCATGGCCTCCAGGTACAAAAATAGTTTCTTCTATGAGAAGATACAGTTATCTGCCCTGTCTCACTATGGTTCAGGCTCCATAGTATCCTGGTATCACTACACAGTTCAGTGAAACCTTCCTCACCCCTTTTCATGAACTGTTTGTCCTGACATATGCTGCAATTGTTTGCTGTGATCAGGGACCATTAATTTTGTTGAGCTGCAATTTAGTTGTGATTATATGAAGGCGAAAATATGAGAAGGTGAGAAGATGTAGCATCTTAGCTCACTACCATCTGATCAGATTCCTTTATCGCCATTGTTTGATTTATCATTAACACATAAAAGTGTATTAACTTAAGAGATGCATGATAATAGTTTTTGCACACAGCTACTCACACTCTCTTGCTCTCTTACACGTGCACACATTGCATAATAATTACCATTATAATCTTAAAATCCATTATGTCACATAATTACATTTATTTCTGTGGTGAGAACTTTAAGATTTGTTCTTAGCTGCTTCTAGATATGTTATACTTTATTATTTACTATTGTCATCATGCTTTTCATCAGGTCACCAGAACATGTTTAGCTTATAATTGGACATTTGTACCTTTTGATCACCGTCAGCCATTTCCCCATTCTTTCCATTCTTTGACAACTACGAGTATGTTTTATGTTTTTGAGTTTAATCTTAAATTCTACATGTAAGCAAGATTGACTTATTTCACTTATATTATCATGTATTATGCTATTCTGGGTTGATAACTTGTCCAAAATCTGCATAGATCCCTGTATTGCTGTGTAATCTCTATTTTAATAATATGAGTAAATTTGTTTTCTATTTAATGAATAACTTGTAACTATGTACTTATTTATTTTAATAGATTATATATATATAATGGTATCTATATTAGAATTTGAGTTTATTACAGGTGAGCTGTAAAAGTATTCAAATAATTGTTGTGATTCTTTGACACAGAAATAATCAGTTACCATCCTTGTTTCTTACCTGTATGGATTAGATAAAACAAAACAAAAATTACAATTCTCTTTCTGGATTTGATAAAACAAAAATTACAATTCTCTTTCTGGTACTTGGTTTGATGTAAACTTTATACAGGAAGGCTAATGTATGTTTTAATGTAAAAAGGTCATATGGCCAATAAATTATTTTTCACTGTACTTTCATTGACATCATATTACAAGATTCCAATGAATGACACCTAAGCTATTGGTGTGGACACATTAGACGTATTGTTTCATTGGTGGTTAGAAAACTTAGGTTAAGTTCTCAAAATTGTAATGCAAATCTATGAAGCATTTATATAAAAATGTAAAAGTTTTGGTTTTATATTTAGTATTCTGTCTACTTCAGAAACATTAACATATAAAAGACAGTAGGAGTTCTACTGTGTCAGATAATATCAATGAATTTCCATCGTTTTACTACTGATTATGTTTAAGATAGAAACTTTACATTCAGTTGTTTTAACTAAAAACTTGTTTGAATATTAATTTAAATGAATATTCTTAGAAATTGTAGAGAACAAATTAAAGCCTTTACTTGAAGACTACAACTTCAACTTCATTTGCTTTGACAACTAATTAGTTTACATTGGCAAAATAACTCACCTGTCTATAAAATTAAGATGCAACATTATAATAGCATTGATGGTTTAATTAAAGCAATTAGGATAGTGGTGGATCATGATACCCTTTACCTTAAGAGACATGGCCAGAATACACCATAGAATATGATAAGAGACATCTAATTCAAAATATTTGTCATATAACAGTTTTATTATATGAGAATTTTAATTAGTCTTATCATTTTTAACATTGTAGATGCATATAGGGAAGAAAAAGTTTACCTGCCTCAAATTTGGTGCACATTATATTGGAAGGCATTCATACATAACTTATCATTGTTCTTTTTTTAAAAAAAAAGTTTTTGATTCCCTTTATTGAACTATTGTTCACATATCATACAATTTACCCAGGTAGTATGTACAATTCAGTAATTACTATTAGAATCACAGCTGTGGGACTGTTACAATAATCAATTTTTATAAGTCTTACATATTTCTTTATTTTTAATTTTTATTTTTACATTTATTACAATTTTTGTTTGCTGTTTCCCTTGGGAATGGCCCCGTCCTCCCAAAACCCACCCTTCTGGTTGCTCCACCTCCTTTCTTGTTGTTTGTCAGTATTTGGTCTCTTTTTTTCTGGAGCAATGTGCTATTCCTGGGGGAGGTTCAGTTTTCTTGGGATATAGTATGCTGTGCTACTTTGGTTTCCAGTCCTCCTTTCGCATTCAGCAGCCAGTTTGGGTTTGTCTGGCATGAAACAGTGTCTTTTCCCTCTTGTTTGCTGCCCCCTCCATTTCTATGTTTTTTTTCTTTTTCTTTCTTTCTTTCTCCCCCCGCCCTCCCTGTTTCTTTGACTTTTGATTTAGGCCTTTGACTTATGGAACCTGCCTCCCAACATCTGTCTGTAAAAAATATCCTTGCTGGGGCCAGCCTCTGACATTTGGTTGGTTTGTCTGGTTTCCTCAGGTTTTGTTTCCAGCCCTATTCTGGGGCCACTGTCATAATTCAGCATTCTTCCTCCCCCCTTCCCCCCCCATGAAAAAGGGAATGTGCCTTACTCTTGTTGGCGGTATCTCTGATCTGAGGTTCTGGCTCCCAGACCCCTATGATGTTGCATGGCTAGTTCTGTATTAGATGTCTTTATAATCTTTATATCAGGTCTCACAGTCCTGTGTTTGACGATTCTCTCCAAGCTCTTTGTGGATCCGTCCCAGGGGGCTATGTGTGAGTCCAAGGCCTTTATTCTCACCCCTCATCTCTTCTTTCTCTGTAATGGGGTTAAACTGTTGGTGTTTTCTTTATTCTTGGTGAGGGCTGACTGGAGTGGAAGCATACCAGAGAGGCTTAGTACTATGCTCCCCCCCCTCCCATCCTGGGGAGATCCAGTCTGGCGGGTGCCCACGTGTCAGTCCTATCTGGAGTTCCCAGGCCGACCTCCAAGTCCCTCCTACCAGCCAGAATGTTGGCAGGTGTGCCTGGTGGGTGTGGTGTGGGTGCAACCACTGACCAAGTAAGCCAGCTGCTGTGGATCTTGCTGATTAGGGCATGTGCATTTTCCTCCAGCAGAGCTGGCTGGAACTTCCCCTGACCTATTATTAGTCTAACAACAAAGTATTCAGTAGAAAACATCTACTTGCTTGAAATACTGTATCTGTCTTAGAAACATTTTGCAGTGGTAGGTACCTGGTGGAGAATTCAGGCACTATACTTTTCCCCTGTTTTTCTATTAGAGAGTTTTATTTTTGTCAATTTGAGAATGTTTGGAAGAGTGGCCACATTAGCATGGACTTTGAAATGACTTAGGCTTGGATTCAAATTCCAATTTTCTTTTTTATTTACCGATAACTTAGGGCAGGATGCTTATTTTTTCCAATGTTTACTGTCAGTAGTGATAATATTATATCTCTCTTATAGACTGGGGTAGATCCAGGTTTTGTGTGACCTAAAGCTGCGACTTGAAGAGTGCACACTAAGAAAAAGGAATATAAAATAGGAACAGATGTCACTGTTATTTACTTTTTCAGTTTTTTAATTTATTTTTTAAAATTGATTGTACACGCACACACTTATATTTGTGTGTATACCCCAAAGTTCTCCCAGCACCTTGTTACAATTATACTCCCCTTCCCCTCCCTTGCTCTATGCTTCAGTACTGCTGACAGTTTGCTATTTTCAAGTTTCTTGTCCTTTTGTTTGCTTGCTTTCCTTATATCCCTCATATAGGTGAGATCATCCAGTATTTCTCTGTATCTTTCTGACTTACATCTGCTAACATGACTCCATCCAAGTTATGACAAATGCATCAAATTTGTCTTTTTTGATTGTCGAACAATATTCCATTATGTAAACATAACACAGCTTTCTGACCCATTCATTTGGGCGGGGGTGGGGGGTTGGTTGTTTCCATATCCTGGCTATTGTAAATACTGCTGCAAAAAAATCCGAGTACAGGTGTCTTTTTGAACTAGTGTTTTGGTGTCCTTTAGGTAGCTTCCCAGAAGTTGGGTTGCTGGTTCAAGTGGTAGTTCCATTTTCATTAGTTTGAGGGTCCTCCACACTGCTTCTCATTGTGGCTGAACCAGTTTGCATTATCACCAGCAGTGTGAAAGTATTCCTGGCTCTCCACATCCATACCATCACTTGTTGTCTGTTTTTTGTTTTTTTTTGTTTTGTTTTGTTTTGTTTTTTAATATGGGCCATTCTTACTGGTGTTAGGTGGTATCTAATTTTTTTTTATCAAAATTCTTCATAAAAACAAGAGCCCAGGACTAGATGGCTTTTCAAGTGAATTCTACATGACATTCAAAGATGACGTAACATCTACACTACTAAATCTTTTCCATACAATCTAGAAAAAAGGAAAGCTGCCAAGCATATTCCATGAAGCAAACATCACATTCATACCAAAATCAAATAAGGACATCACCAGGAAAGAAAACTATAGACCAATTTCCCTAATGAACATAGACACAAAAATTTTAAACAAAATGCTGGAAAATCAAATCCAATGATGCATAAAAAGCATTATTCACCATGACCAAGTGGGATTTATTCTAAGAGCACAAGGATGGTTCAACATCCAGAAATCAATCAACATAATACACCATATCAATAAGAAGAAAAACAAAGCCATATGATCTTATCAATAGATACAGAGAAAGCATTTGACAAAGTCCAGCACCCATTTATGATTAAGGCCCTTGAAAAATTAGGGATCAAAGGAACGTACCTCAGCATAATAAATGCCATCTATGACAAACCTACAGCAAACATCATCCTAAATAGGGAAAAACTAAAATAATTCCAATTAAGATCTGGAACCAGGCAAGGATGCACACTCTACTACTTTTTAAGATTGTACTGGAAGTTCTAGCCAAGGTAAAAAGGCAAGTGAAAGAGATAAAAAGGACTTGTTGTGGTTTTGATTTGCATTTCCCTGATTATAAGTGATATCAAGTACTTTTTCTCATGCCAATTAGTCATTTGTATTTCCTCTTTGGAGAATAGCATTTTTAGCTCTTTTTCCCATTTTTAAATGATTCTTTCACTTCTCTATAGTTACACTGTGTGAGTTCTTTGTGGATCTTTGATACAGACCCCGGTGAAAGATTTGTTATCTTTTTTGACTTTCAAATTATTTTTTTCTTTATACAGAATGAAATTGTAACTGTCCACTAACATGCTTGACTATTTTTAAAGTAATGAACTTTAGAACTTGTTCCTTCCATTTCACAAATAAGTATAGATTATGTCATGCAGGTTTTTAAGATTTTTTTCTTGATTTGTGAAATTTTCATTAAAATTCTTTAAATGTACTCTTTGTAAGATTGCTCTAGTTCTGTGTCCTATAAAAGGAATTTATATATTTACATATATATACACTATTTTACAGAATTCTTATTTTAAAAATGCATGGTGCCATTTTAATCATGTACATTATTGAGAAAATGTCTGATAGAAATTTTATTATGATTATCTGAAGAAGAAAAGTACTCTTTCTGCAACTTTATGCTTCTATGGCTATAAGTATATATCAAAAAGAATAACTTCTGAGCTTTATACTTCTCATGCCTTCATTATTTTCATTCATCTGTTGTTGAGTATACTGGGATACATTTTTATAGCACTGTATGTCTGTAACTTTAAGCATTTGTAACATGATGATGTGTGACTCAATATAGTAACCACTGAGAATATTTACCATTCCTGTACAGTATTTTTAAAATGTTTAACCATTCATGAAGCAATATTTAGCTACTAAATATAGATATTAAGTATCCCCATCTCATCTTCTGCTATCCAGATGTAAACTTGCCCCTAACCATTATAGGTCAGGATGGCACAGGAAAGGTAAGAAAGAAGCTGTTTAAAAGATGTCAGTTTTAATTGACTGTGACTAAAAATCTTTAATAGTGTAACATTAATATTATTACAGATCTATGTGAATTTCTAATGCCCTACCTTTGTAAGAGATAACTTGGCCTAAAACTTAAGGTTCATTAGGTATATGACAAATCTGCTTTAATGTTTATTAACATATTCTAATTAGTGTAATAAATGAGTGTATCAGATTGTTTATATTTTAACATATCCCACAAAACAAACTGACTCATAATACAATAGAAAAGCCATATATTATTGTTATATTTCACTCATATATTCAGTAAGAAACATGATTCTAGATAAAATCTCAGTAAGAATTTTCTAGGTCTTCATCATCAGCAAAGAATTAAATATTTCCTGTTTAACTTTTAAAGTCATAGAATGCCACTTTGTTAAAATGCATATAATTATAAACCTCAGATTAACAATTGATTATAATATGTATTTTGATAAAATTAATTTTTTTTATATTTCTTGACATTTCTTGACAGCTTTATAATTAAAAAATGAAATCATTTATATGATATAGTGATCTGTTATAACTAAGATATTATCAATTTTTGTTAATCATGTGAAAATCCCTTAATAATGAAACATTCTCCTGAGAAGAATATATTATTATTCTCATTCTTTAAAAATCTAGATCAAAAATAAAAAATTAAAAGAGATAAAATTGCACCCTTAAAAGCAAACAAGAAACATAGCCCATCAGGTTTGCTTGTCATTTTAGAAGTTCTATAATTTTTTTTTTATCTGCATCATGAAAATTCTGTGTTAGGCAGAATATGTCATTTCACTTGATAGTCAGTTTGCATTTGCTTTATAGTGTATTTTGTGATGTTTAATACACTGAAAAATTAGACTGGTTGACTAATCAGTGGAAGACATTACTGTAAATATTTTGACTGACTTGGGGAAGACTGTGCTAGTCTGTGTCACTATAACAAAATGCCACAAACTGGGCAGTTTAAACATCAGAAATTAATATTGTCACAGAAATTAATATTGTCTTGAACTTGAAAGATCAAGTTCAAGTTTCTGGCGGTGTTGCTTTCTTGTGAGGGCTTCTCTTCCTGACTTGTAGGTGGCAGTTTTCTCCTTGGAACCTCTTATGTGTGGTTGAGAGAAAAAGAACTTTGGTGTCTCTTCCTCTTCTTATGAGACCACCAGCCACAGGGGGCTAGGACCCCACCTTTTAGCATTAAAAGTTTATTTCTCCAAAAATGGTCACGTTAGAGGTTAGGGATTCAGCAGATGGAGGGAACATAATTCAGTCCATAACAGAAGTTAATACATTGAATATTCATACTATTAATAAATAAATTCATGTTATTATTTTTGCTTTACAACTTTGTCTAATATTTAAATAATAAATATCTACTACATTGCATCTTTTATGAGCAAAAATTAAATTTATTTGAATTTTTCATTTTCCTCTTTCTGGGTTCTCTAGAAAAGTATGTGTAACTCATCACTTATTAGCTACATCTTTATTTTCTACCTTTTGTCAAGATTTTTCTGTGTTAGGTTTTCTGTGACTTGACTATGTAATGCGTAGGTATATGTCTTTGTGTATTTATCCTCTTTGATGGTTTCTGAGTTTTCGGGACTCGTGATATGTTACGTGTTTTTAATTTTGTAGAACATTTTACTACCAAATCAGTGTATGGGGGCTTCCTGCAGTTCATCAAAATTATCATTTAAATATCCCTACCAGTTGATAACTCCTGAGGCTGCTACTCTGGAAAGCAGATCTCCCCTTTGACTCTCTGAATTTGCTTGTCCCTCTAGATTTCCTGTGACCTCAATTGAAGACGAGTCTAAGCAAAGACACTGACTTTCAGTAGCTTTATCTATTTTCTTTTTGTAAAGATAGGGAGCTGAAAATAGAAGCTATGTTGAACTTTTTTTTCCTCTTAAAATGTTGTACTGCTATAAGTTACAATGAATTGATTTTAAATGTGATAATGGTCATCACTTAAGAACTTACTGGCAGGGGCATTTTGCTAGGCACTATTGATAGAGAATGCATAGTAGTGAACATAGATAGTTTGGACTTTAGTTATTGATTTTGCAACAAAGCTTTGTCTCATACTGCTGTAGCTTGGGGAAATTATATAACTTTATTCAATGTTATTTTGTGGCCAGTCCTATATCTAGGATTTGGAGATGTTTTATAAGAAAATCCCCCATATTATCTCTCATAGCTGACAATAGTTTTCATAATTTAATGTAATGATCATAGTCTACAGTAATGAAAAATAATACTCAAGTTAATTTTTATGCATGTGCAATCCAGAGAGTGTGAATCCGTTATATTTATCCTATAATCCAATCTTACTTTGCGTAGGTTTTCATTGATCAAATTGAATTTTATATAAGCATATACTGAAAGACTCTGGAAGAGGACCAAAAGTTTTCACTGTTTAGGTATTTGGTTTATATAGGAGTGCACATAGGATATCGAAATGGTCTTTTGAAATAGCAGGATTATGAAGAGTTTATTGAGGGCCAAGCATTTTCATTGTTCCTCCACATACTCCCATCTAGTTCACTAGGGAATTATAGTGTTTACTGTTATTAACTGATTTTTCTCTTTCATTTTATTTTTTTGGAAGTAATTTTCTATTTTTTTAATTTATATATAAGTTTCAGAACATTGTAATCCCAGGGATTTACCCCCCCCCATTCTCCCCCTTTCCCTCCTGCTCAAAGTTGTGTACTTCAGTTTGGTGCTTAGCTTGTTTTGACTTTTCCTCAAAGCTTTTGTTTGTTTTTTCACTATATCCCATATATTAGTGAAAACATTTGGTTTCTGCCTTTTTCTTTTTGACTTGTTTCTGCTAGTATGTTTCCTTCTAAGTACATCCATGTTGTTTTAAGATTTTTTTTCTTTTATTTTATAAATTCTTTTTCCATCATTGTGTCCTTTCACCCGTCATGTTTGGGTGAGTCTAGTCCCTCTGAAATTCATCAAATGTTTTGTTAAAACCACTCCTATTGACTCTAAGATAATCATCTATATGATTAATTGACTTTGTGAAAAATCTATACTGATACTATAAGATACCTCCAGCTTTCATATGCTGTTGTCATTGTTGGCATAAGATATTTCTTCACCAATCTTGCTAGAAGACTTTGGAGATTATCCTGCTTTCCCTAATATATCAGAACTCAAGAGTATAGTTTTCATACTCAGGCAAACCATAAAACCCATTGTAAGACAGAATAAATCTGAGAAGGATTCCTACTTGGCGAGTCTTTAAAAGTACATAGATCCAGGATTACATTTCCTTTGATACATTTCATTTCAAGGGGATTCACCACCATCCACTCTCTATTAAGGATTGTATTAACCTCTGATATACTGTTCCCCTGCAGGATTTTACTGATCATTGGTAAATTCCCGATATACTAATAGTTCTTTCTTTTCATTTCAATGGATATTCAGAACTCTTTCCTCAGCATCTACTACTTCAGAGTCAAAATAAGTACCACCTACATCCTTTGTGTTTTTGAAAATAAGTATTTTGAAGGGAAGAAGTTTTAAGAAGGGAAAACTCCAAGATACATATGGAACAAATAGCAAGATTATATGTAAACACACCAATCAATATTCATATTAATTACATGATTTAAATATCTCAATTTAAAGGCAAAGGTTGTCCAGTTGGATAAAACTAAGAGAAAATTGACTGTTATAGGTTTATTTTGATAGAATGGAAGAAGATGTGCTATACTGTCACTAATCAAAAAATGTTGAAGTAATGGTTACATTAATATTAGTCAACATATATATTTCAAGGAAAATATTACCAGGTCTAAATAAATTCATTTAACAGTGATAGTCCTTCCTTTCTTCCTTCCTTCCTTCCTTCCTTCCTTCCTTCCTTCCTTCCTTCCTTCCTTCCTTCCTTCCTTCCTTCCTTCCTTCCTTCCTTCCTTCCTTTTCCTGAAATAGTTCATCTTTATAACTCTTGGGGCAATTAATATCTTGAGTTCAAAACTTTCCTTCCTTCCTTCCTTTTCAGGAAATGGTTCCTATGGTAAGAGAAAGTAAAATAGAAAAGAAAACATTGCTCAATCAATTGCCCTGAATACATTAAGCTCTCAGTGTATATGGTTTGTGGAAAAGGATCTGACAATTTATTTACAGAATCAGTGAAATGGCCTCATGAAGGCTAGCAAAAAGCAAGCAAGCAAACACACAAAAAACCCTAATAATAATAAAACTGACATGCCAACATTTCTGAATAGATTTTAATGAAGGAAAGTCAAGCATTCCCTGACCTAATACACACCATGTTGGAACAAGGAACAAGGAACCTTAGCTATAAGTAATTTGAAACATAAAGAGAAAAAATTTTAATCTGTGACCTTACGCAAATGCTTTTGTTTTGCAAATTTTTTAAATTTTATTTCTCTAGAATGCTACTGACATTTTCATATAGTGCAAAATAAGCAAAAGAGTAGTCACTAGAGACATGGGATATTTCCATTGGCCAAACAGGTTGTCTCAGTCCAATGGATGATCCTCATAATAATTTGTTAGCTCAACCTGCATTTAACAATTTGAGATGAAGTTTCAAGTTATAAAAATTGTATTCTTAATTTTATTGACTGATATGACTGTGACAAATAGGGCTCTAGGGAAAGAGTTTGAATAGTTGTGAGAAAACTATGAAATTTTGCAATTATTATAGCAGATTTTATGTTACCAAGAACAGTTACCAATCTCCTTTAATTTTATAGAACCAAGAATCTGCTACAGGTGCAATGTGTGTTGATGTATAGCTCTTTATCTCACTTTAAGTGTAATGCTATTTTGTGTGAGGATAATGCTTCATTCTTGGGTTTTCTTGTTGCAGAGGACCCAGTCCTTTTTCAGAGGAAATGGACACTAGTTGGGGAAAAGTGACACCTGAACAAAGGATGACAGGATGTGCTCAGTCCTCAGAATCTCAGGCTGTGATACATTTTTTGAAGTAAAGACAACTGACTGTTTTAGGGAGAAAATAAAGGCATCTTTAAAGAGGTTGTGTGATGGAAAACAAATGTTGTGGTAAAAATTTGAAATAGTTTTATTTTCTTGTATATCAAAGGTTCAGTTAATAAGTTAATTTTAAGAGAAATAATTTTATATTGATGTATGTTTGATACACAGGTAGTCACACAATTGAAAATTATTTACTTCCCTGGTGACCAGAATCTGAGAGAAAGACCCCCTAGAAGAAGTGAGAAGTGGGAAAGGTCATATTAAAAGAGGAGCCAGAGATAGGAGGGAGACGAGAATGGCAGACCGATAGAACATAGAACAGGTCCACATGGCCTGGCCATGGGAAGCCCCCTGAAATAATGAGCTGGTGATGGCAAGGAGCCATGGTGGGAGAGTGACCAGCAGAGAAGTAGCTGGTATAGAGTCAGCTGCCAGAATGGCAGGCCAGAGGTGATCAGGGACTACTAAAGGGAGGCTTGGAGAATTTGGCAAGATGCTGCTGAAGGTAGGCCTGGTAAAGGCAGTAAGTGGAATCACAGCAAGGTGGCATTGGAAGCAAGCTGGAAGGCTGGTAACTGAGAAAGTCAGGGATATGGAAAGCCGAGTTTACATCAGCATTTATTAGAAAAGTTTAAAGAGCCTTGGAGAAGTCACATCTCCAAACACTGGAGAGAGAAGAAGCAAAGAGAAGACAAAGGAGAAAGACTGAAAGGTACCTACCTCCTCAGTTTTGAAGGGGCACCATCTTGGACATGTGTTTGGTGCCCGTGGACTAAATGGTACTTGGGGTAAAAGAACTGGACACTTGTGACATTACAGTCTTTTCATTTTCTCGGTTAATTTTCCTTATAAATAAAACCCTATTGTTTAAATCACATGTGACTTTAGAAACTGCTGTTTGCACAGGTGGTACAAATCTGGGCGACAGAAGCCACATTTTAAAAATGCTGCTTTGTTCCTGTGGCTTGTTGGTTGGAGACTTTTCTCGTTTTGACCCAATTTCAGGTTCTTGATATGTTATCTTTTGTTACCAATATGTAACACTTGATTTATAAATAGTTCTATTTAGTTGCCCAGTTTTCTAAAGAATGCTGCATTATCAGTAAAGTCTCTTAGTTAGCATTAATATTTGATTTATAATTAGCATATGACAAACATTACATATGCACAATATAATATCTTTTATTAGTTCGATTTAAAAAATGAAACTTTAGAAAGTTGACAGTTTTCTAAGTCTCCTTTGTAACTTTAAGTATTTACGTATATATATTTGCGTATATAATATCTCAACCAGCAAATATTATATTTGCTGTCATTGTTTTCACATTGCTTACTAGAATTTTTGCATTTTGCTATTAGCCTCCTTTTTCTTTCCTCTGCTGAAAACATATTAGCAAATAAGTTCCTGCATGTGGTATATTTGCATGAATAAGTCAAGGGAGAAACTCAACATATACATTTAGAAATGAAAACATTGCAAAAAATATCCTTTTGCTTATAAGTCTAGTCAAATATATTCAGTCACAGTACTCCCTGGCACCTTTTCTCTATTTGCACAGCATAAGATTATGAGCAGTAATGTATAACTCAGAAGAAAAGGAGGCAGAATTGATGTGAATGGAAATTTAGAACGATCAGATTTTGATTTAGTCTCCTAAAGTGAGGTAGTCATCTTGATCAATTCCTAATATTACTGGTAGGGTTATAAAAACAGACAAATGTTAAATTCATAAAATATAAATTTAATAAAACTACAGTCCTGCAATCAGCAGTGAGTATAATACTCACACACTGGACCCAGAAATTGAGCAATCTTTCAGACTCAACCTTTCAATTAAGGAGAGAGAAGGAAATCTGTTGTACAAAGCAATTCAAAATGGATAAAGAGTGTGTTTTAAAGTGAAGTAAAGTGGCTGAAAGGCATGGTCACTTATGTCAAATTCATTCTCTTGGCTATCAATTTGGTTGGTATGATGTTGCAGGATTGACTTAGAGAGAGGTGATGAGGTCTTCAGATTCATTATGGAAAAAGACAAGGTTCTTCATCTAAGATGTATGAATTACAAGTTTTATTTTTATGTTGGTAAGGTTAAAATGAAAAAAATATATCTGAAATCTATGAACTGTATTACAGTGCTAAATGAAAAGTAGTTTCCTTTCTTCTCTTATTAGTTCAAGATTCTTTAATAATTGGAAACAAATTATTTTTAGGAAATCTAGAACAATTTTAGGAAATCTAGAACTAACTTGAGCCAGATTAATTAAATAAATGCTTAATTAAATAACTATGTAATTACAAAAACTAAATCTACCTTAAGTAATTAAAGAGAAACAATGTGATGAAATGTCCATGACCTAAACTAATTTTTGTTTATGATAATCAAAATGGAGTCTATGGTTTATGATATGAAATGTAAGCATATTATGATTTTCAAGTCTTTAAACAGTTAAAAAGATGAGAGTAAAGATTATAGTCCAGGTAGTTATTTTAGAAATATACAGTTCCTTAAGTGGGGAAATGGAGATATTCTGTAGCAAGGGGGAAAGCTTCCTTAGGGTTTAATGACATTAGACAAATTATTAAGATTTGAGTGATTTTTTTTAATAAGGTCTAGTACCAAACTTAAGTGTCAAAGTGATTTTCCTTCCTAAATCCATGATATTAAAAAAAAATTAACAAAATATAATCATTTCAAGATTTCCAATGGAGAAGAAAGAATGTATTTCAATATAATTCAAAGGGCATGTTTTAAATATTTATCAAAAGGCAAAGAGTGTGCTAAGAATGGAATAGTCATAAGGCATTTGTGGAGTAATAAATATGAGAGAAGAAATATTATCTGAAATTTACATAGTATAAACTTAGGAAGATTCATACATATACACATGTATGTGTGTGTATATCTTGTGTGACTTTATGATTTATTCTGAGAAATCAGAGGTGATTGTGCCATTCTGTGAATATTAACAAATATTCTCCAAATAGCCCCTCTATATTTTACTGGCATAGCAGTTCAGAAAGGCATTTTGGAAGAAGAAATATGTTGTCTATGATATCTTATTGCTTTGGTATTACTCTGGTTTATTCTGTATTGTCTAATAGGGATTTTGCTACTGCCTAAATATCTGCTGTGTTTATTTGAAATATTTGTAATGTGTCACTGGAATTTTAAAAATGAATACTAGAAGATTATATGTTTTATAATTATTATAACTGACTAAATAATCAAAATATATTTCACCTTGGTAGAGTTGGTCATGAAAAGGAGGTATGAGATGCCAGTTATAAATGGTATGAATGAGTAACTAAGAAAAATAATTCTCAACTTGTAGGTAATTGAAAGTCACTCCTGAAAAGATAATGAAAAATGTTCCTGATGAAACAGATTGTCTAACATTTGAATAATTTAAATTTTTTTCTCTTTTACTGCACATTCTTCAGGCCCCAACTACATAGCTAACACTGAAAGCAAAGCAAGAAACAGAGAATAAATGCCTTTAAAATGAGTGTAAATTATTAGCAAACAAAGTTATGCTTGATTAGATTTCAGTTTTTGTTGGAGTTATGCAAGAACAATCCATGGTTCTCTTCCTGGTGATATGACTGATAAAATATATCTGCCACCTCCAGCAAGTTAATATGCATGGAGTGTAGATGGAAGTTCATGGAAGTTCTCAAAAATAAATTTAGTACTTAGAATACCATTTGATGACTTAAAGAACCTGTATGAAAAACTCTCCTTATGAACATTGTTTTACTATTTTGGTCCCTGTCATATTTTATAGAGCCTGTTTTTCTTTATGCATACTAATTGTCATAGCATCATAGCTTGCATTATACCACATAAATACCAGAATGCTTTGGAATATGTTGGGTTATTTTTAACAGAGAGAACTCAAAATATCCAGAGCTAAGTAACAGTAAACATACCCAGCATATTCCAAATGTTAATTGCAGAAGGAGAGAAGCACCATTTTCCTAGGTTTACTACCATCACTCTAGCCAGCCTACTCTCAGATGTGAAATTTATTCCTAAGACATTAAGATTTTGGGAACATTAGAAAATTTGATCTTTGTCATCTATGGCAGTAGAATTGGTAAGCCATATGGATTCAAAGATACAAAGGATGTTTATCCATAATACCCTCTTTCATCTTTGCTTTTTTCTTTATAATTGCTTTTTAGCTCAGGCATAATTCTGAGCTAAACTGTTAGCCTCAGCAGACTTAAGAGTCAGTCTCCCTGATCATGGAATCTAAGGAGATAGTCTAACAACAAATGATTTCATTGAGCTCCCATTATTGAGATGCAAAGCTTAGTTTAGTTCATATGTATGTCTTTGAACACAACTGTGAACTAAAGAGCTATTAACATTCATATTAGTAAGATATTATTTATAATAATTAATGTGTAGAATTTAAAATGCCCAGACCATATGTGCTCTCTGATTCAGTGAAGGCAATTTTTCACTGAAAAAAAAAAAAAAATCATTGTTACCTCAACTCAAAATTGATGATGGATAATTAAAGTTAATAGACATTCTCTATAGAGTAAAATTCTAGGACACCTTTTGATGGAATTTTATCTGAATGGTGTCAATGCTCATTTTAATTTTACTCTTCATGGGGAGAAAACCTTAAGGTAGCTGTACATGTCAAAGTTCAGCTTGTCTTATGAAAGAGCTCTGCCTAATTTTCTATCAATTATATTTAATGCACCTGTTTTTCAAATACAAAGGTTATTTCATTTTATAGAATTCTTATACTTATATAAAGACTGGTAATTAATAAAGTTAAGAAAATAGTTATCATATACATATGTGTATATATCACTCTTTCTTTATCATCAGCAGGCACTAAGTTGCTTCCATACCTTGGCTATTGTAAATGATGTTACAGTGAACACAGGAAGAGTGTGTGTCTTTTCAAATTAATGTTTTCATTTTCTTTAGGTAAATACTCAGAAGTGGAATTACTGGGTCTTATGGCAATTCCATTTTTCATTTTTGAGGACCCTTCATACAGATTTTATAGTGGTTCTGCCAATTTACATTCCCATCATATTGCATAAGGGTTGCCTTTCCTTCACATTCTTGCCAGCACTTGTTACTTCTTGCCTTTTTGGTAAAATTTGTTCTAACAGAAGTAAGGTGATTTCTCATTATTATTATGATTTGCACTTCCTAGTTAGGTAATGATATTGAGCATCTTTTCATGTACCTGTTACTAACCTGTATGTCTTCTTTGGAAATTTTTCTAATCAAATTTCCTAACTATTGTGCATGGGATTGTTAGGGGATTGGTTGTGGGTGATACTGACTTATATGAGTTGTTTATGTATTTTTTGTATTGAAGACTTTTGAATTGACCCCTCATTTATCTGATTTATAAGTACTTTTTTCTCATTTGATGTTTTATATCCTTTTTGTTTATGATCCCCTTTGCTCTATAGAATTGTTTTGATGCACTATCTTTTTTTTGCTTTTGTTGCTTTTGCTTTTGTTGTCAGATTTAAAATACAATCTTTCAGATGCATACCAAAGAACTTATTGTCTTTTCTTCCTTCAGGAGTTTTATGGTTTCAGGTCTTATATTCAAATCTTTAATCCAGTTTGAGTTAATGTTGGTATAAGATGAAAGATAGTGGTCCAGTTTCAATCTTTTGTGTGTGACTCCTTACACCACTTATTGAAGAATTATAGTTCTTTCTCCACTGGAATGTCACTTAACTTAAGTCTTTTCATGGTACTATATGTATATATATATATAGAGAGAGAAAGAGAGTTAGCTAGAAAAATGAACATAAGAAACTATATTAACACCTGAACATAATCAATAAATGTTGAAAATTTGATCTTGACATTTGACATTTAGCTGAAATTTAGGTTTTCCTTTAGTTTTATATATTATTTTTAACATTCATAAAATAACTATTATATAAAGGTCCACTATAAATATTAAACAAACATTAATATTAATTACTGATAAAATGATCAATATGATCAATATTATGACACTGAAATGAAAGTAATTATTAATTACTAATACATAGCAATCTGCTTTTCCATTTGTATTTGTAAATAAATCCTATAACATCATTTCATTACCTGATATTTAAATATATACTTAAGTATATATATATGTTTATATATTTAAGTATATATAAATATTTTAATATATATCTTTAATATATATATATCTTTAATATATATATCTTTTAAACAAAGAACATTCCCTGTACAGTGCAATTTGCATATGTAAAAATGAACAATTCCTTAAATTCAGTTATTATGTGCATTTTCTTGAATATGATAAAATAATTATATATTTTTGAGTCTAGATTCAAATAAGCCCTTCATATTATCTTTTTTATGTTTCTATTTTGGCAGGAAATTTTCATAAAAAAAGAAACAGAGACCCTGAGAATACAATGATCATTTATTTACTTAGCATCTATGTCAGCAATTGACAACATTGTAAACCTACCTATATACCTACTACTTTTTATCTACCTATCAATCTACATTGCTAAATCACTTTAGTGTATATTCCAGAGGATCTAACACTTAGCCCCTAAAAAAAATCATAACACTTTTATAAAAATATCTCCTCATATATTTTTATGTGACAAACACCTATTTTTTATTTATTAATTTTATATATTTTTTTTAATTATTGTGTATCACATAGTAGCAAACACCTAATATTAATATTTGCAATGTCTGACACCCAGTTAATTTACATATTTCCATTGTGTTGTTACTTAGCTGGAATGAAAATGCAGACAGCATATGCTGTACAGTGAATCAATGAAAACAAGACTGCATGAGAGTCTGGCATGGACTGGCTACCCTAGTTCCCACACACACATAGTTAGATCAGATGTAAGGCAAACTCCTTACAACAACTTGAAAAGGAGATTTCTGGACAATTACAGTCATTGAGGTGATAGACTTTTAAAACAGGTGAGAAGCTGAGGTATTTATTTTTGAATAAAATATTGCAGAGTCATAATACTGCAACTAACCTTTGATAAATTCCTAGAAGTGAGATTGCTGGATCAAATGGTAGTTCCATTTTTAGTACTTTAAGGGTCCTTCACACAGTTTTCCATAGTGGCTGGACAGTTTACATTCCCACCAGCAGTGTAAAGAGTGTTTCCTTCTCTCCTTATCCTCACCAGCACTTATTGTTTACCCAAAGGTTACAAAAAAACTAATTCAAAAGGACACCTATACTGGGATGTTTACGGCAGCATTATTTACAATAGCCAAGATATGGGAACAACCAAAATGTCCCAAAGTAGACGAGTGGATAATAAAGCTGTGGTATATATCCATAATGGACTACCAGTCATCAATCAAAAAAGACAAACTTATGTTATTCATGGCAACTTGGATGAAGCTAGAAGGAATCATGTTAGCAGAAAGAAAAAGAAATACTGGGTGGTCTCGTGTATATGAAGGACATAGGGAAAACAAACAAACAAGCAGACAAGAAAAATCTAAAATTGTCAGCAGAACTGAAATATAGAGCAAGAGAGGAGAAAGGGGGATGTTAGGGGTAGAATGGACACAAAAGATTAAGATAATGGTGCATGTGTGACAGGGTGGTGGCAGACCCCTGGGGCTGACAACGATGTAAAAAATAAATAATTTAAAAAAAAACCATAGAAAGTCAAAATGAATAATAAAACTAAGATTAAAAAATACTGCAAGTAGTTTAGAAGATCTTCAGTGGAGAGTGAACGGGTATAATTAGAGAAAGAATTGTTTATTCTAAAGTGTAATACTATGATGAGGAAAGTTAAGTGACATGTATGGAAAAGCAATCAATTATATAGACTATATCCCTGTGACCTTAGGGAGTTTCTTGTTTTAGGTAAGCTGGTACTTAAATTATCCCTCATATGTTTTCTTGTGGAATAGAGGGTTAGCCTCTGAAAACTTGGAGAATGCAAATTATGTATTAAGTGGTCGGTGGTTCTTTTCTTTTCTTTTCTTTTTGAGACTAGGTGTCCTATTTTTGCCCGTGGACCCACACGCTCACGTTACCCGGGCTACCACGGACTTAAGCGATCCCCAGCCTCAGCTTCCCAGGTGGCTGGTATTACAGACTTGCACACCACCCCCAGCTATTATTTTGGAACTAGGTCTCGATAAGTTGTCTCAGCAGGACTCAAGCCACAATCCCTGGTCCCAGCTGTGGCTTCCTAGGCTGTCGCTTACAGGAATGACCCACTGTGCCCAGCCAGGTGGTTTCTTTTCTAAAATGAATTACTAATTTTTATTTCTATTGAGGCATTGTTAGTTTATATTGTTTGTGTTTGGAGGTATGGGATACCCTGCTGCTGGTGCTGTTGCTGTACTGTTCCAGTCATCAAAGTTCCCATTTTCTTAAATGTTGTATCTCATGCATTAATTTGTGAATGGAATACAATAAAGAATAGATGGAGAAAATAAGTCAATAAAGTTGAGAAGACAAATATGGAAATAAGTGGGTTTCTAAAGAAAGTTTTAAAATAAAACTAATTGATTAGTCTCAAGCTTAGGAAGGGTGATCTTTCCTCTCTGGCAGCTGGTAGCACAATAGAATTCTTTAAGCATTGTTAGAAGTGGCAGTGCCTAGTGATGGCTGTTGATGTATTACACTAATACTTTTTTAGAGTGACAACACTCTTGATGATGAATTATACTAATATTGTAGTTTATCACATGAGCAGTACACTGATGATGCATTACAGCAATATATCATCAAAACAGTTGTGTTTATTTTCTCTTTCACTAATCTAAGTCAAGTCAAAATTCTGATAAAAGGGAAAATCTTTGATTCTGAAATGGCTTTCAGTCTGTTTGCTAGGTAAAAACAAAAGATCTTTGAGTAAAGGTTGGGAGTTACTATAAAAAATGCAAATGACTTTAAAAAGTTCACCATTATACTTTAGTGCTCAACATTTGCATCTCATAAACTTGCTTTTAAAAAATCACAGTATATATGCAATGCAATGCTGTTTTAAATCAAGAGAACAAAATTTTATACTTTAAAATGTATGTATTACATCACTTGATCACATAGAAAACTGAATAAGGCTAAGTACAGAGCAAGTGATCTATTAGATGCATAGATACTATGATAAGGTCAGAAAGTAGCATCAGGATTTTGTGGTTTTGGTGATAAAACTAAGTGTTGCATAATTTTGGAAAAAAGATTTCTCAATAATGACAAAAATGTATTTACAGAAAGTACGCATATAATCTGTTCATATTTTTCATTTTGATTTTTTAATTAATCATTTTGTAGTTTACATGTTTATGTATATGTGTGTTACATCATTGCATTCCCCAGCGTTCTCCCTCCTGCTTATTACCCATGAAACTTCATCTTGATCTTCTTGTGCTCTTCCCTTCCCTGCTTTCTTCTTCCATTTTCCCCCTCTCTCACTGTTTGCCCCAGTTCTGTTGTTAGTTTATTTTGACTTTCTCTTGGCCTTCCTTTTGTTATTCCTATATCCCATCTATAGGTGTGACCACATGGTTTCTGTCATTTTCTTTCCGACTTAGATCTGCTAATACAATTTCCTGTAGGTTCATCCATGTTATCACAAACATGTCCTACTGGTCAGTTTTGAATAGTATAGTAGTATACTATACTATATTATATAGTAGTACACTATACTACTACACTATACTACAGTATAGCAGAGTCTGTTTATCTGTTATCTTGATTTGGTAGATAACAAATTTAAAGATCAATCTAAACATTGGGCAGATAAAATTTTTATTATTTTAACTTTTTGATTTTTCTTAAATATTTAATCATATAATAATATGAGTGAGTATCATTTGGATACACTAATGGATTTTAAGTTAGGAGAATTTACAAAGGAAAATTAACAAAAGTAAAACTCAAGGATCTTGAAATTAATACAATTACAATATAATTGGGAAGTCAAAAATTAATGCATAATTAAAGATGAAATTGATGCTTAGCAGTAAACATTGCTAAGTCCATATACGAAAACATGTTAGAGATCTCATTGTTATTGTATTGACTCTGAGAAGTTAATGACACATTACTTCAGCCTGTTGACTTTGATTTTCAGCTCAGCAATTCTGGGTTTGACTATCAGTTCTTTCATTGATTATACATGTGACCTGTGCTGTTATGTGTATTTGTTTTTTTAATATCTGTCTTTTAATTTTCTCATCAGAAATATTAAAAAAAAAAGAATATCTGTCTTACTTTAAGTTTGGGTGGAAATAAAGATAAAGCATTTTAAGGCTTCAGTATTTTGGACACTGAGAGTACTCAATATATACTATTATTATCTATTTAATCTGCATTGTCAAATTAGAAAATTGAATATCAATTTCTGTAAAGGGCATGACAGAAAGACACCAGGTGTCATGACTTCTACTTAACTCTTTCTGAAGTACAATTCTTTCTCTCAACAAATTTGCATCAATCAATGTTAAGGTTGCATACTTTGTTTCTGTATTTGTTTGTTTTGTATATTTGAAATGAAAGACATCACATGCTTGTCCACTATTTTCAGGGAAAATCTCTTAGATGAGAGAGATTTTTCCATTTTACATAAGAACTGTGGTAGTGTAACTAATTGACTTAGGAATTGAAGTTTTTGCTTTTCCATTTATGTATAAAACCTGATTTCATTGGTGGAAATAAAAAGGAAGTTCCCAGAATGATATATTTTCCCAATTCAAATGGAAACAAAGATTTGGATTTAAAGATAGGTTGGTGGAAATTAGAACATTTCAATAGAAAAAAAAAGATTTATGCAGTTTCTAAAAAGATTAATACACTAGAAAGAGATTTTCTCCAGAAGAATCCTGAAGATGGAGGGAGAGATGGGGGGTAAATACCAAGAATTAAGGGTCTTGCATGCCTCTTAAGAGAAAAAAGCACAAATGTAATCATGGTAAGGTTTTGGGGTGTCTACCTTACAATGTATCCTAGTGTATTCACACCAGCATGAAAATGACCATTATGAACTGCAGAGAAAAAACACCTGTCTCCAGTTCCTTTATGATAAATTCATAGTGTATATCTGAGCATATATATTTAGCTGTATATGTATGCATGCATATATGTGGCATTTAGTGTGCTTATATGTATCCATATATAAAATTACACACATAAAGTATACATATATAAATTTACACATATACAACTTTATGAAAGGAGAGAGTCCAAATAAACACTGAGATTCAGTTTCTTGTGTGGTAGAATTTAAAGAAAATTTCATTTGAGCTGGAAAAAAAGTGTTACTAACTAGGGAGACTAAATACCTTTAGGAGACTGACTAACCCTGCAAAGTTAGCTAAGTGGAAGTTTAATAAATATTTGTATAACTGTGGGGATGAAAACAATTTCTGTTGATTCTAAAAATAATATCACTATAAAATACCGAGTAATAATAAATTATTACATACAGTATCTAGGAATATGATTCAAGACTCAAGAACATCTTGGCTATTCCTCAGAATTATTAAGATGATTTAGAATAATTTAGTTATTAGTCATATTATGGGGGGGGAGAGACTTTCTCAATTAAACTCAGATCATCTGCCTGCTTCTCCCAGGCAGATTCAAATCCTAACCTCCTGCAGGTAAATGCATTCACAGACTATCTTGCATTTTCACAGACTACCTACTATTGTTTTGCAAATGCCAGCCAAGAGCTTTTCTCAGCTACCTGGGGCAGGGAAAAAAAAAATGTATATATATATATATATATATATATATATATATATATATATATATATATATATATGTAAAACTCTGAATAACCCAAGATTGTCCAAAACCTTTCTCAACATTGTCCAAAGTCCTTCCCCACATTGTCCAAAATCCTCAATTCTTTAGTCCTGTTAACCTCACCACTTGTCCAGTCCTTCAGAGTTCATTCACATGTGCTCGAAGAGTAGACATCTTACTCTGGTGTGCTCTAGCTCCTTCACACTGTACAGGCACCAGCAAAGTTCATTTCCTTTTCAGGCCCAGCTTACAGCACCTCTCCAGAAACATTTGAGTTAAACTCCGCAAGACAAACTCCAACACTGAGTTCAGATCC
>PVHY01004281.1:0-30564 GCA_004024945.1 Uropsilus gracilis
TCTTAAGGTGTAGGAAAACTCTCCTTGCTTTTCTTCTGCCATCTCTCGAGGTACCCTGGCTCTGGGGAGAGCAGGTGAAGTGGGCCCCACTCCTCTGGTGCCCACACGGCTGAGTCCTGGAGACCTGTCGTGGCTGAGTTCTGATATTCTGCCTGGCGTCTCTGGTCCTTCTGAACATTTCTGATTATTCTGGAAAAGAAGGAAGGGGTTGGGGAAGCTGGAAGCCCTACATGTCAGTATTTTTCAAACTTCTGGCTGTGAATTATTGGAGAGTTTTGAAATTAATTTAGTGGCCAACCAGCAGTTCGAAAAAATGATGGCATAGTAGAAAGAAATACTCACAGTTGTGGGAAGTCATGGCTCGTGAGACTTGTATGAAATGCATCCCACGGTATGTGTAGTCTATTCCTTACCATAGACTCTAATGAAAAAAAAATCCTGAGATTCTGAAGATCCGAGAGAGCCAACACTCTTGATTAATTCTATGGAAATACAGTAGCAAAGATGGAGACTCACAGGTAAACACAAACAGTATTCACCTCTTGATAAAATTGTTCTATTAGCCCCAATTCTTCACTCTTCTTCATCTGCACTCTTTGTTGTGAACCTCACTGTGGCTTCAAATGTGGATGCTCCATTCAATGATTTGGTTTGGCCAGGGGGTGTTAGTAAAGGAAAGCAGAGGCTAGCAGAGAGCTTGTCACACGGAACAAACTCCTTTGATGCCCTTGAAGACAGGCCCATCTGTTGGAGCATGAAAGTCCATTCTCTGTTCGGGAAGAGGGGTATTATCCCAGTCTTCCAGCTAAGTGCCCCCAGACTTAGTGATAGTAAACCAATCACCACTCCCTAGAGGAGAGTGAGTCTGAGTCAGATGAGAAGAATCCAGGCAATCTGCCCTCTCTTGGGTTGCAAGCATGTTTATCTCCATATAATGGGAGTTCTACAGTTGTTTGTTGTGGAAATATTATGGTGATAGATAATCGATATACCCCATTAGGAGATCTTAGCCATTAAATTATCAATAAACATAATCATGATTGTTTTTATTATTTTAATGTATTTATGTTACATTTATATATTTGCTATATATATGACATTATAACAAATATAGCATATATTTATTTATTAATATGCAATAATGATTATATATACTTTTGTTTTTATATATAAATATGTATATACTATATAGTATGCATAACATTATTATATATAGTATATCTAACATACACTATGTATTATTATATATAGTATATATAACATATATACTATATATTATATAACATATATACTTTATATGTATAGTATATAGTATATATAACATATATACTATATAGTATACAAAGTATATATTATACTATATATTATACATATTATATATACTATATATTATAGATCTAGATATTATCTTTATTATGTAAAGATATTATATATTATATATAATATAATATCTATAATATATATTCTATAATATCTAGATATATAATGTTCTATATTGTATATCTAGATATAGATATAGATATAATATTCTATATCTAGATATTATATATTTAGATATTATTAAAATTCTATAATATCTAGATTTATCTATATAATATATATTATAGATATTATTTATATCTATACTATACAGTATATTATAGATATAATATAATTATAGCATTTTATAGCTATGCTATATATTATAGCAAATATCTGTTTTTGTTATTGGGCAATCATGATTATTATTACAGGAAATATATTTCCAATTTGAAATAAATATATTTCAAATTTCCAATTGAAATTTTCCAATTTCAAAGGCTTTCTCATTTGGCCATCTCAGAAACCACTTCCTATCTCCATGTTTCACAATGCCCTGGGTTCCACAAAGGGGATTTACTTCAGAAGGAACCTATTTCCTTGGTTTAGCAGAAGGGGCATGGCAGGAGTCATTCTATCCAAGGTTACTCTACTGAGTTTGCTACTAAGGGAATTGGATTTAGCCACCGAAGCATTTCTCTTTCGGAACTACCTCCAGGTTGCTGACTTCTCCCACTTCCCAAAATGAAAACCTGGGTTCCTGCCTATTCATCTAGGTCTCCCTCGATTTTCATAAAAGGTCCCGTGGGATGTCAGTTTGAATAATCACAATTGACATTTTGCTTGCAAGCAAAGCAGAGGCCCTTTCCCCAGGAAACCACGATGGCACAACATCCTCTGAACCCACGTTGTCCTCCAAATAACCAGATTTGCTTTCCTAAATTTGCATTTTCATTGGGTCATTAAAGATGACTTTGTCTTTGTAACAGGAAACCTGTGATTCTCGTGACTAGTCTAGTTTGCCCTGTGAATGATCACAGCAAGATTCTGGAGCTATTTGCTCACTGAGTATTCTGTTGCCATGGGTGTGAGTTATTTTAAAAAGCCTGTCTCTGAGGAGCCCTGACTCAGTCATTAGTGAGATAATAAGGGAAAGTGAAGTGAACTGGGGAACTCGGAGGTGCTTTTACATGATCCATTCCAAGAGATTAAGAAGATATTTGTTGGGAACAGACTAACCAAAGTAGCTCCATTTTGTTTAAAAACCTCCATTTTGAAACCAGTGTCCTCTCCCTGCCCTTGGTGGAAAATACCTGCCATGGCTGGCTGGTCTGACATCCTGGTTCTGCCTCCCCTTATTCCTGGTTGGTCCTGACAACTGTCTTGTCCACCTGATGGATGATGGATGACAGTATTGTCCTACTGATAGAGGATGGATGTCAGCATTATTGGAAACCTGTAGTTATGAGACTGTGCTCCACCATTATGGGAACGTGTCCTACACCTGCTTGCTTGTCTCACAATAGAAGATGGTGGTGGTTCTGCCCTGTAAAAGGTTGTAACAGAGACTACTTGGGGTCTCTCTTGATGAGCTGGCTTGGGGACCCTGGTGTACCAGTAATAAACCTGCAGCCTTGAACTTCAACGAGAGCTCTTGTGTCTTGTTGAGCAGCCCGTGTGTCACAACAATATTGAGGGTCCATTTTGATGAGCTGTTTGCATGTGTATCAAGGGAGAAAAACAAGAGAACACAGAACAAAAATCACCACCACTTAGACCTTCACCAAGAGACTTGAGAATTTTGACCCTTTTTAAATTGATTATACACACGTATTTTGCACTGTTACATACCACAAAGTTTGCCCACCACCGTGTCAGCTGTGAGCCATCATTTTGATCTCTTGTGCTCCTCCCTCCCCTAATTTCACCCTTTCTCCCTGACTGTATACTTTAGTTTTGTTCAAAGACTCGACAAATTTCAACAAAAAACCAATGTTGATGTGACCTGCCTCCCATCGACCATGGAGCTAGAAAGCAGTGACTTCACATATGTCTCAAATAGATTGGAATATCCTGCAAGGGTTGGATATCCAAAAAGAAGGTGAATTTATAGGGCATCTTCTCTGTGCAGCCACAGAGAGGGACAAAGACTATGTCCTGGTCATCCAGGAGCAGTAGGTCTGCAATCCTTAGATTTATTTGTCCCCGTGACCCCAGAAAGATGGACTCGATATTTTGGCTCTTTGAGGATGACAATTTCAAAAGCCCGATGGAGCTTTATTAGTTTTTTTTAATTGATTGCACCCCCCCCACATATATATTACATCATTGTCTACCCTGAAGTTCTCCCATTACCTTATCACCCGTGAACCATCTAAATCTTTTGTGCCCTCCCCCTCTCTATTTTTACTCTCCTCCCCCTCCCTAATCTATGCTTCAGTTCTCTTGGCAGTTTAAAATTTTTCTTGTTCATTTGTTTGTTTTCCCTCTATTCCTCATGTACATGAGACCATCCCATATTTCTCTTTTTCTTTCTGACTTATTTCTGTTAATATGGTTCCTTCTAGCTCCATTCATATTGCTGTGAATGACATACTTGTCTTCTTTGATTCATGAACAATATTCCATTGTGTGAACATACCACATTTTTTTCAGCCATTCATCAAGTTGGGGGCATTTAGATTTTATTTACTCCTTACAAATCTCTCTCTGATTCTTTGGTAGTTTGAGTATCATTTTTGTCTTCTGATATTTCTACTTTGAGTTTTGAGGTATGCTTTTGGCACGGAGAGAAATTCACATTAATGAATGTAGACACCGCAGTCATTTTTAAATTCCTCAAAATAAGTGGTCAGTAAGCTTGGCAGAATTCACAGGTAAGAAGAGCATGTACAAAGTACTTAAGAGAATCTCATCTAATAGACCTTTTTAAGGATGTAAGTACTTTCTCAGCTAAGGATCTTAGGTTGGCTTGAATAAAAAATTGACTTCCATTTCTTCTAGTGTTTAAGCTTGATTTGAAGCTTAAATACTTGGGTTCAAAGTATTTTATATTTTAATGAAAATCTTTCGAATTCCATCAAAATAGTAGATTAAGTATGCTCACTCCAATCCCGTCTCATAAAATGGGCCTGCAAATCTGTTTTAATGAATGTTTTACTAAGCCCTTTCTTGAGAAATGGTTAATGGTTAAAGTTTAAGATAATTATTTTTATTAGAGAAATGACGCTGAATGCATTTAAAATAAGATTTGTTTTACTAAGAGTAGTTTTCATTGGCCTTGAAATCACGTAAATTATAGGGAAATGAAATTGTTGTTTGAAAAAAATCATTTTGCCCTATTGGTGCACTTTTGTTTTCTTTTTCATATGTCACATGTCATATGTCTTCACAGGCTATACATTTATTATTTTATTAAATAAGATGAACTTATGATAAAACCTCTTACTATTTAGCAATATATTATTATTTTATTGCCAATATGTGCAATCAATGGATGATATAAACATGCATAATTCATATGAGTTTAGGGGTAGATTTTTTCTACTCTAAGTGGCAATAATTTTAAAAAATTGTGAAGGATTTTATGATAATACATATCAAAACATCCTAAAGCTGTCTTCTAACGTTGGAGAGATCAATGAGTCAAGAAATTGTGTAGAATAATATTATAGTATTATAGAGCTGCAAAGAACCCACCCAACCTAAAGACGTGGTAAATATACATGATTAATCCTATTCAGCTACTGAAAAAAAGACAAACCACTGCCATTTGTGACAACATGAATGGAACTGGAGGGGATTTTGCTAGAGGAAATTAGCCAGAGGGGAAAAAGCAAATACTGGAGGATTTCACTATTATGTGCAATATAGAAAAACAGAACATAAGAACTGACAGAACTAAACCAAAACAGAACCCAGAAATGTGACTGTAGAACTGAGTCCACTGGAGAAGAAACTTATGGGGAGTGGAGGTCCAATTAACATTGGGCAGAAAGATATGGATGCTCTGGTTGTGGGTGTGATATAGTGAGATACATGAGGAGGTGTGAATTACTTCCTTAATCACACAATGCTGTAAGCCAATGTTACATAAATACAAATGATACAGGGCGGTGACACAGTTGAGGATTGTATTGGCGCCAAAATACCCTGATGGGGGGAGTCTGAAAGAATCACGAGAGAAAATGGGAAGCGGGAAGAGAGGGCATATATAAAAGGAAGGAACAAGGAAAGGAAGAGAGAGGAGAGACGAGAATGGCAGCTGATAGAACATGCCCATGTGGCCTGCCAGGGGAAACCCTCTGATGAGTGAGCTGGAGGTGGCAAAGAGCCATGGTGACCATTAGAAGAGTGACTGGTTGGATCAGCGGACCCATGTTACCCCCTGCTCCCAGCCCAAGGGGAGCATGGAAGGGCTCAGGCTCAGCCATCCGGGTCCTGCCCCCACGCAGGGAGGTACCGGTGTGCAGGTGGGGGGGGGGCGGGGGAAGAGGAAGGAGCTCCTTCCATTTCACTCTCACTCCAGCTAAACTTAAAGAGCAAGAACATTCACAATGCAAACCGTATCATAGAACGGGTGAGGAATCATGCAAAAATCCAGCCCACAGGCCTGAGCTGGACACAGCAGATGGACAACTGAGAGAACCAGTGCATGTGAGACAAGAGAAGCAACTGTAGAGACATAATGTCACCATGCGCACCTATGCGTTCATCAGGCCGGGAAGATCAGGGACCTCATTTTGGAGATGCCTTCTAGGAGAGGAAGGCCCCCTTGCAGAGGGGGCAGAGGAAGACCAAAGATGGGGTAATCGACCCCACATCAAAACTGCAAACTGAGGCAGAGGAGATCATCCACAAAGGCCATTCACAGATGCCTGAATTCACAGAGAAACTTCTTCACCAATGCTGACTGGGCACGAAACCCCCTAAATCTGACACCAGAGCCATAGGTAAGGCAGCAAAGCAGTGGAGATGGGGTTGGAGAAGACGGGCTGCAGCAAGAAAATATGGACAGATCACAAATGATACAGACTGGCCGCCCAACGTAAATTGAAGACTGTTCCAACAACGCCGTCCCTTACCCAGTGAAAGGACACTGCCACAGCAAAGAAAGAGGCTAATGGACTTTGCACAACTAGTGAACAACAAAAAGTGGGGCTTGAGAGAATGGAGGGGGCACCAGAGGGAGGGAGGAGGGAGGAGAGGTATCCTCAAAACCACTTACAGACATTGTGATCTAAAGAACAAAATAAATAATAGTAAAAAAAAAAAAAAAGAGTGGCTAGTGTGGAGAGTGTGGCCCACAGCAAGGTGGCATAGTGAGCTGGTACCTGGAGATGGCCAGGGATTTGGAAAACTGATTTGTGCATCAGCAATTGAGGAAGAAATTTGAAGAGACTTGGAGAGGAGGAGCAGCTCAGAACACTGGAGAGAAGCAAAGAGAAGATGCCAGCGAAGGGCTGTACTTTGCAGAGTGCCTGCCTCAGGTTTGGAGGGGCAAAGGGCACCATCTTGGACTTGTGTGTTTGGGACCCTTGGGGCTGAAAATGGTGACTGGGGTCAGATGACTGCTACTTGTGACTTTGAGAACTTTTCGTTTTCCCTCTTGAATTGCCTTGTCAATAAAACCCTGTTGTGAAACTGTATTTGTCTGTCAACTGCTTCATGCAGGTGAGATTGATCTGGTAAGAAAGCTGGGTGGCAGAAGCTGCATTTTAAAATGCCACTTTTTTCCCTATGGTTTGTTAGGTGGCAGCTTTTGCCTATTTTTGACCTGATTTCATTAAGAGACCTTGACATAGTCTATTTTATACAGTTGGTGACTCAATTCATCAAATTTCAGTGATTTGTTCACCCTTTTTAACCTTATAAACATAATTTCAGAACTATTGACCCTGGAGACAACCAATTGGAATCACTTATACATAGTACTCCCCAGTGAGTGTTTTATCAACCACTTATCCTCTCCCCAGAGTATGGACCAAGGGCAATGTGTCAACTGCCTATCAGAGCTGTGGATGGGCAGCTGGTGTGTGCTCCACCATTCATGTATCCCAGATGAGGCTAAGAGTGTCACCAGAAGTGAAGTCAATATGAAGGAGATAACCAGAAGGGAGAAACAAGTCACTTACATGGGACAGCGAGCTGATTTTATTCTTGCAAATAGCAATTTAGTGCTCTGAGCGCAATGTGTGTGTCCCTGAAAATTCAAATGTTGCATCCATCATGATAGTATTTGAGGTGAGACCTTTGGAAGGTCATTAGATCATAAGAGTGAAGTCTTGGGATGAGTGTCCTTTTAAAAGATACCTCAAAAGGCTCCCTTTCCCCTGTGGCCATTGAAAGACATAGGAAGAAGAGATTGCCTATTTCACCAAGAGGTGTGCATGCACATGCATGCACTTGTGCATGCGCACACACTCACACACATACACAATTTGCTTGTGTCTTTGCTTGAACTTCCAGACCCTAGAATTTTGAAAAATGAATGTTTGTATTGAAGTCACCAAGTCTAGATATTTCTCTTGTAGCAATCCAAACATGCTAAGACACACATAAATCAAACTAGCAAGCTGACCATACAATTGAAACATACAGCTAAGGAGGTGGAGGGCAAGTGAGGGGAGGGAGAAACACAAGGGAATATGATGGTGGGTCATGGGTGATATGGTGGTGGGAGAATGAGGGGGACTAGAGCAATAGAAGGAGGGAAGGAGGAAAGGAGGAAGGAAAGAAAGAAGGAAAGGGAGGAAGGAAGGAGGAATGAAGGAAGAAAGGATGGAAGGAAGGAAGGAAGGAAAGAAAGAAGGAAAGGGGAAGGAAGGAAGGAAGGATGGATGGAAAGAAGGAAAGAAGGAAGGAGGAAGGAAGGAAGGATTAAAGCTTAAGATGAAGTATGAAAAAAAAAATTGCCTTTCCAGAACTCTGCAGCTAGAAAAAGGTTCTTTCCCAGCTAGCAAAAGATGCTCTTTCTTGCAAATTACCAGTGTTAAATTGACTAGTTAAATCTGTCACTTGGGCTGAAGGAAGCAAGGAAGGACAGCCGAAAGGACCCAGCCTTTGTCAGCAAACACACCTGGATTGAGCCTCAGTCCCACTTGATAGCTGCGTGGCTCATCTGTAAAGTGGGCGTGATGCTGCTGCCTTTGCAACATGGTTTAAGAGTCAGGCACAGTGTACGCAAGTGTGAAACAGGTGCCAGTTAGTGATGATTATTATTAACCATTCTTAGAGGGAGGATGTACTGCCGTAATAGTTTCCATTCCTGAGCCCTTTCCAGAGGGCAGATTTTAAAAAATTAATTTATTTTATTTTTTTTAAATGGATTGCACACACACATATATTTTACATCATTGAAAGCTTATCGTCTCTTTTCTTAAATCATCATGGCAAATCTATGACCCAGGAAGTGTTGACATCATCTTTCTTCTAAACAGGAAACTTCGACTCCGGAAAGTTGAATAACCTATCAAGACCACTTGGATATTAAGACACAGAGGAAGGGCTCACACCCAGGTCTCCTGGCTCTTCCCCATGTCCTACACTCTCCCTCCACTGCCCTGGACATGGCGGCAACTCCACTCCATAAATGGTCCTTCTTGCCGTCTGTTTAGGCTGAAAGGAAAGCCACGGTTGACTCATAAAGATGATTAAATGTCCCAGGGCTAGCTGTTCTAAACTTATGTGAGGAGGAAAAAGCTCCAAATTTCTCTTGTTTTAGTAAAGACCCTCAGGAAACAAGGTGTAACCCGCAGGCTGCGAGACACTTGTTTGACTTTTTGCTTAAACAGTGGAATTTTTAGTGCTCTGTGTTTGTTTTAGAGCATATTTTATAGCCGTTGCTGTTGAAATAATGGGAAGATAGAAATCTCTTTTAGCATTTGGAAGTACTTTTGTTTTTCATTTTCGTTTGAATGGCAATGTTATGATTGGCTTCAGAAGATGAAGTTTATGAAGACATTTATGTGAACTTCCGATGTAAGCTGATTTCCTTTAGCTTGGCTGTAGTAAAATTCGGGTAAACACAATTTGACTCCATGCCTTGTACTCACAAGGTCAAAAGATTAAAATGTACATGGTTGTCTTCCTTCCTGACAGAGCTTTTAACGGGGATCCCACTCACTTGGGTTTTTCTTGATCTTAAAAACTGTTCTGATTTTGTTGGCTTCAACTGGCTCGTGACTTTTTGGCTTATACTGGCTAGTGACTCCTTGTAACCTGAACCTGTAGCGGAGATGTTGGCTAAAGAGGAGCTCTGCCAGGCAGAGCTCCTAACTCTGGGGAAATGCTCACAGCCTAATTTATAGACATTCATGCCAATTTGTTGCTTTATTTATTTGTCCTTTTCTAAGTATCATTCTACCCAAAAGGACAAATGACAGTTAGCTAGTCCAGCAGCAAGTATCTTAGAAACCTCTAAAAAGTACCAAAAGAAGCTTTATATGCTGTCGGTGGAAAGGTTAAAGTACAGCCTCCATAGAAAGTAGATGTTTCTCAAAAAATTATAAATAGATCTGCCATAGGATCTGGCAAGTCCACTCCTGGGTAGCTACCCAAAGAACATAAACACAATCACCTAAGCCCACCCCCCCCAAATTCATTGCAGCACTATTTGCAATTACCAAGACATAGAAACAACCTAAATCCCCCCACCCCCACCCCATGACTGGATAAAAAAATGCCATCATATAGGCACAGTGGACTACTACTGGGATACACACACACACACAGACAAAATCATGCCTTTTGAGACAACAAGGATGGACATGGGGGGGGGGTTATGCTAAGTAGAATGAAACCTGGAGACAAACACCAGGTTATTTATCCTCATGTGGACTATCAAGACACAAAGCAAGGGAACAAAGTCAACAAAATTGAGACAAACGCTCAGATGCTGGCCAAAGAACGGAGGGCACTGGGGGAGGATGGGGCGGGGTAGGAGCACAGGGTAGATTGTGCTGGAGTGTTGCTGGTTCTTCAGTGCGGAAGGTTATGGTGACGGACAACTGAGAAGGTCTGACTGAACTACTAATATTGGCAGTGATGTGAGCGCCATGCCAATGACACGCACATGCACACCCACTGGGCCAGGTATGTGCAATTATGGGGAGGGCACAATGCCACAGGGGCTGGTATTATGGTATTTTTATTTATGGTGGTGTTATTGTCTAGGTCTGTGAACCATCCTGCTGTCTGTGCCACTCTGCATGTCTTCTCTCTTTGCAACCATCCCCATCGCCAACTGTAGGGGAAGCATCAGGCTCACCCATCTGCGTAGGTTCCTTATTGCTTCTCACAGTTACACAGACACACCAGGCAGGGCAGAACCAGCGCCAGGGCTAGGGTGAGCCTTCCCAGGCCCCCAGGAATCTTCACTCTCTTCCTTCAGGTTCTCTGGTGTTCTCTCATCTGCTCATGCTAGCATGTAAGCTCTCACTGCTCTCTGTACCCCATTGCCCCCCCCCTTACAGGTATGTGGAACGGGGAAGCAGGTAAAGAGATGGAGCTTCAGATAAAAGGAACACCTCCTATCTCTCTAGCCCCCTCTGGCACACTAGAGGGTGGGCAACAGCATGTCTCTCACCTGTCACCCAGCTTCCTAACCTCTTTGGAATGTCCCAAGAGACATAGGACCTATTAATAATGGCTATTACCCCCACAGGTAAATTCTTTTGTTATCACTACATTCCCACATCCTCCCTGCTGCATGTCACGTATGCTTTGCTACTTCCTCATGATGTCATCGTATCATTTCCTTCCTGAGGTATATAAGGGGCTTCACAGCTTCATTCAAGTTGGACCTGGACATGCTTCCCAGGATCCCTGTTCTATGGGCTGGCCTCACAGGTCACTATCCATCTCATTTTCTTCTTCATTTCACATGCGACTCCTAGCACAGGTGTGCACGGTGCATACATATGCACACCCACCGGACATGGGGAAGACACAATACCCCAGATGCTGGTTATGCAGGTTAATGCAGGACGCTACAGTTATTTATTTATGAGAGACACAAGGATATGATATTCTGGAACGAGCACTATCTTCCTGGAGAAGACAGCTCAAGTCTGGCGGTGGTGATGATGATGTAAGTGATGTAAATGCCACGACAAAGCTTTAAGGAGAGGGCATTGATGTTAACAACCACTCACTGAGCGCCTTCCGGGTACCAAGGCGCGCTGTCTCTCCGACTCTCTCCCCTGCCCCTGTCTTTGAAACGGCCCCATGCTCTCCCATGCAGATCCTCTGTGGCTCACTCCCCGTTTGCAGTCATCCTGGTCCATGCAGGTACATGATCGGTTTTAGCAGCCCAAGACTGTCGGAGCCCTGTTCTGCCTTCACAGAATTTTTAATAGTGCACAGGGGGAAATGGCAGCAAAGAAACAGCCACTTGACTTTCTCTCTCAAACTTGACTTCCTCTTTGCATTCTCCTTGTGCACTCCTCCCTGTGCTCTCCATGTTCTCTCCCGGCCTTGGCCTACTGTGATCCCCTCTCCAGCTAATGCTGCCCTTTCAGCCCCTCCCTCCTAAGCCCAGGTGGGCCACTCACTCATGTGCACACCCATGGGTCTGGCATGTATAGTCATGGGGAGGGTGCAAGACCACAGGTGCTAGTGGTTGATGGCAGAAGGGTAAAACACCCTGACAATTCACTCACCCTACACTCCCTTTACCATTCCATGAGGAAGTGACAGTGTCAGGAATACCTTTCTGATACAAGAAATGAAACGATTTCGGTGCTGGGTGTGGTGTGACATACTACAGGTGCTGCAAACCTGTGCACCTGAAACCTAGAGTGCTGTGAATACTGTTACCTCAATAAAAAATAAAACAAAATAGAAATTCCAGTGTAATCCCTTCCTCTCTCTAAGCTCTATTCTCCTGGGGATAATCATACCTACAAGGCAGCAGAGGGGAGATGCAAGGATTAAGGAAGAGGTTTATGCAAAGGCCCAGATGATTATGCAAGGAAGATGTTTCACAATTAATAATAGATATTAATCTGATTGTTGTTATTAGACATAATCTGGTCCTCTAAGAATTCTCAGCGATGTGGAAGAGAATGTTAAGAGCGGGGTCCGCACTAACAAGAGCCGGAGAAAAGCCAGTTACGGAGCAGAAGACTCAGGTGATGCAACACAAGGTTGTCAGTGAAAGAGCACACATGGGTCTCGAGGTGCTAACCGGAGACTCACACCCCTCTCCACGCGTGCGATGCCCAAGGCGAGATCTTGCATCTAGTTGCTTAGTAGTTTCACAGCAGGACGACTGTTCTAAGGCTAAGCCTCACCTCCTTGGACCTTGGGTGACATTTCTGTCCCTGGGGAAGACCCAGGTCTAGTGTCCCCTTCACCCAGTTCTGCTAAAGCTGTCCCTCTATGCCTTCCTTCCTTCCGTGGTGATGTTTCCAAGGAAGTTATCCTCACCCCGGCCTTGGGATTAGAAGACACGGAAAAGCCACAGTCGAGTTAAGGCTGTGCTGGATGGTACTGGGGAGAATGTGAGAATGGTGGGAAGTCTCTGTCCCTTGCTTCACTGCGCTTCTCATTACCTTGGGTTTCTAGCTTGTTAACAGCAGAGAGAGGGGCAACGAAACGCTGCTGCCTTTGGCAAAGACCATCGTTCCGCCAATTTTAGTATTTGTTTTGGTTTTTAGTTTGGGAGAAATTTCAATGATGTAAACAAAACCTTGCTTCTCCTGAATATTTCTGCTTTTATGTTTTTCCTGGTGCTTGTTCTAAATCTAACAGCAGCCCTAGGCTGCCAACGCCTTTTTATGGAGACGTCTCAATGAAATAGGATGAAAAGCAGATCACTGGTGATTTTTAATGAGTGGATTTAGCTAGTTATTTATTATACAGAGTTTTAAATGATAGGTAATATCTATTATGGAAAAGTCTTCAAACAGAACAAAAGGTGAAAGAGTAGAAGCCATGTATTTTTTCCCCCATTTTTCTTCCCATTTTTTGGACAGCAAATGTGTAGCTTAACACAACCCGGTCTGAACACAGATAAAATTTGGTCCTAGATAAGTGAATGTCTCCCACTTTATCAGTGGATACATTGGCAATTATGACTATATCGAATTCACTCACAAGGAGTGTCAACATTTTATACTCACTTCCAAGGTGAGAAAGGGGGTTCCCCTTCGTGACATATGATTCAACTTCAACGCTGATCAGTCTGCAGACAGCATCAGCTCCCACAGGAGAAGTGCCTGCAAATTTGTGTCCACTTTAGGAACCAGTTAAAGTTCAGGTGGCTCTCCATGCTGGTGACCAAATGACTATTAATTCGGGGTTCCTTCCACCTTCTCCTTGCTTTTGAGTCACATGTTAGAGTAGCTCACAGAACTCAGAACATTAGTTTCTCTCTCGATTATTATTTTGTTATGAAAAGTTATCACCCAGGAGCAAACAGAGGGAAGAGATGAGTAAGGTAAGGTATGGTTCACAGCTTCCATGCCCTTTCTAGGGGCAACACACTCTCCGGATACCTACGTGATTGCCAACCTGGAAGCTCTCTGAACATTGTGTTTACATAGTGAGGCATTTTACCTCCTTCTACTCTCCATTACCGATTGTCCTTCTGTTCTCAGATTTGCAAGTTTTTCTTCAGTGAAATTAACAGAGCGACATGGTAGGATTGAGTTTAAATGGAAACAACCAGAACCAGGATTTAGTCATCACAAATTCATTAATTCAGAATACATGGAATCATTTTCATTTCAAAGACTATTCATCATAATAAATAAACACTTTGGTCTCTTTTGACCAAATGTGTTAATTTTTCTAATGTTGTGCCTTTGCTCACCCTATTTAATTTCTCAATTTGCTTAAAATAACAGACCACTCAATTTATCCACAGCAATGAATTATTTTAGAAGAATCTACCTCCCCAGCAATATATAATTCCTGGCATATAACTCCTACCTAAGGATCAATTTCAGTTTCTTGGGATCAGGGTTCACGTCTTACATATTATCAGTAGCCCCTGAAGTGAACTGGGGATGCAGGAGTGGGAAGGTGGATGAGTCATGATGCCAAGAATGGACAAGGGATGGATGAGAAGGATACTGTGATATTTGAATTTGACTTAAGAAATAAAAGGTTCCAACAATTAAGTAGATCAAGGAACATGACATTCCTCAAAGATGATAATAAAAGATTAAAGCAGCAGCTGAGAGATAATGTATGCAGATTCCTGAGAAAAATGAAGAGGGTAGCAAACCATTAGAAGTTTCCAATACTTTCTCTTTTAAGCTAGAGAACTAACGCCATGTATGACTTCCCTCCAAAGTTTCAGTTTTAAATTAGTCTACCTTTCTGACATACTGGGAATATATGAGTTGTCCACCTGCCTCCTTTGCTATTTATTGAGAAGGATTATACTCAGGATCATTAGAAAAGTCATTTTCTCTTGATTTTTCAAGAAAATTCAAGATGTGACCTGCACATTGATAACAGAGAATTTAGTCTGGCGGCAGGAACTGAATTGGATTTGGGTTCTATTTTATAAGCAGACTTGCTACACTTTTTCTTTTTTTCCAAGGACAAATTCAAATATCTCCTTTCCTCCTGTCCGTCTGATGGAAAACTCCACTAGAATAGAGGTATTTTTAGGTTGCCAAAAATTGGATTGACAAATATTTTTTAAAAAATCACCTGTGAGATCAAAGTACCAAATTCAACTCTGAAATCTTTTACCTTGGAAAGGCAGAAAAAAACCTCATCTTGCCATCAAAAACACTACCTGAGAGAGGCTGTGGAGTTATGACGACCAGAAGCGGTAAATGAAGTTACATTATTTAAAATGACCCATCTTTAGCGAAGTTTAATCACCTGAGCCCTGACATTATTTAAACACCACGATCCCCTGGTGGAACTGTCAATCACGGAGTTCAGTGTCTCTATGAATGTCGCCTGGGTGGCTCATTACCCTGATGTAATGATAATAGATTTCAATTAGTGAACGCAAATGATGGGCCTGATTTGCTAAATTAATTTGAGAGCGAAGGAAATTATTACGCAATATATGTCATCACTTACATTTCTATTTTTTAACAAACACTGGACTCCATGTGGAAATCAACGATGATGTGAATAAGTTTTCTTATAACTTGTGGAAGTTATGGCCAGGAGATAGTGAAAGTCTGAGCTCAGGAGATATACTTTGGCGATGACTCCCACAATAGATAGAAAATGATCACAGAAGAAACAAAACTGCAATAATATTGAAGCTGTTTCTTCTGAAATATTTGACATGATTCCAAGAAAATAACAGCATCTTAGGGATTTTTTAAAATATGCATGTTAGGAAAAACTGGAAGGGAACTGGCAAATATGGATATGATCAACTTGGGCCAGTAGGATTTATGGATGTGTTTTGTTTTCTTTTATGCCCATCAGTTGTATGAATGGTTGTAATAAAAAGAAAATGACTTGATTGTGCTCTTAGTTCCTTGGTTTTTGACTGACTGAGTCAGACTGCACTGAGCATCATGTTCTTCCAGGGATGATCTAACTGTTGGCAGAAATTGTTGTTGAGTTTTTATTAAGACCTAAAGAAAAAGGCAGATGTGTGTGTGTGTGTGTGCACGCGTGCACATGGGCACAGTTCTTCCTTATAATGTTGCCCCTTTTTGTTGAGTGAAAGAAGATGATATTTTTGTAAACATTCTCTTTTGATGCTGACTCTCTAAAAGATCCCCTGTTTGCAGGTACTTATATCTTCCTGTTCTATGTCAGTACATTTGAAAAGACAACGTTGTATTCTGCAGGAACACACATGGTTGCTATACCCTTCAGCAAACATTTTTAAACTGTTTTAATTTTTATTGAGAATATACTGGTTTGCAGCTTCAGGTAGGATTTAGAGGTATGAGCTCACACTTCTTCAAATGTATGTTGCCATATCACACCCACCACCAAAGGTTCATTCTCTGCCTTCCTTAACCCCCCTTTTCTTCTCAACCCCTTGTCCTCTCCCTCCAGTAGCCTCAATTTTAGAGTCAGATTTCTGGGGTTTGTTTTTTTTTTTTCCGATCCTTTGCTTTGTTTCTTTAATTCCATATACGGTTGAAATCATCTGACATTTGTCTCTGTCCTTCTAACTCATTTCTCAGCACTTTTAAGAGCATATTAGTATGTTTTTTAAAATTTTATCACATATATATTACCTTATTGTGTACCCCGGGGTTTTCCCATTTCCTTAACACCCATTAACCATCTTAATCTTTTGTGCCCTCTGCCTCCCCAGTTTTCTTCCTCCTCCCCCCCTCTCGTTCTATGGTTCGGTTCTGTTAGTTGTTTCAAATTTTTCTTATGCATTGGTTTGTTTTTCCTATATCCTTCATATAAGTGAGACCATTCCACATTTCTCTTTTTCTTTCTGGCCTATTTCTGCTAATATGATTCCTAGCATATTAGTATGTTAAGGTAATTTTGAAGTCATTTATAAGGTGCAATAGAAATATAATGTTTTGTGAAAGCAGACTTTTGTAAATAGTTGTTCTAGGATGATAAGTCATACCTTATGGAAATTATAGTCTACAAATAAAATTGAGAAAGAGAAGATAATATAACATTGTGGATGAAATGAAGAAATAGGTTCTCAGTTTCTGACTTTGATACTCTCAGTGGCTAAGCAGTCTTTTAGACTCAGTCTTCCTATCTGTGTAAGGACCAACAATTTTTTTTTTTTGCCCTGTCTGGCTCAGAAGACTGATGTGGACTGGTGTTATCAATAGGTTTATGCAGCCCTGAATGTGGCCAGTGTAGACTGTGACATGCTGGAACACAGTTGTGACGCTGGGATGTAGAACACACGTGGATCTCAAAGACGTCGCTTGCAAACAAGCTTGTGAAGACCATACCATACTATTTGTGTTGGTTTCTTGGTAAAATGATGGTGCCCTAGAGGTAGGAAGTTCAAAACAGATTTTATTAACATTCATTCCTCTTCTTTCTTTTCCCTTTTCTTAGAAAGCCTAAAATGACACCCTCACTTCTGTGCCTTCCACGAACTTCCTAGTGGAGAGCACGGAGGTAGGGCACCAGAACACCATTTTCCCACCTCATGCTTCTTCTAAAGACAGCCGTTGAGCCACGAGAGAGAGCTGAATTCAAGGATCAGGGGCAGGAGAGGGTTAGATCTCTTTGAAGATAGTTTTCAGCTCTTTTCTCCAAGACCAGGTCCTGCTCATCATAGCTCATTCATATCTTAGCTTAGAAAACAGGTTTTTTTCTTCCCCTGGGCTGGCATTCACGGACATAGATCTCCAGGCAATCGGAGACCCCTTGAGCTGCTGAGAGAATACTTGCAGTGAATCATGACGCACGTTGATGCCAGAGGGGCCATCCAAAGCCACCATCGAAGGCACTAAGTCTTTCCAAACAAGAGCTTCTTGCTCGCACAAGGCTGTATCACTCTCTTGCAATAATATCCCTTCCACCATAATGTCTCCAGACAGACAGCCTTTGGCATACTGTCATCAGTGCAAACCTGGAAGCCTGCACAAAGCTTCCTAAATTCATACTTCATCGGTCAGGGTTGTGAAACGAGTCCTAGCTATGGGCAGAAACAATGGAAAATGAACCCCAGGCTGACTTAGAAATATGTGAGCTTCCAGTTGCCTTGACACTGAGCTTCTTTACAGAGTCTTTTTGATTTGTCCATATTTCCCCTGAAGCACTTTGATAAGATTTTACAGTTGTTGTTCGCTTTAAGAGGTAGAGATTTCGGGGCCTGGCTTCCTTCTCTCTGAGGATGGTGCTGTAGAAACACTGAGCATCCTTGATCCACCCTTAGGACACAAGAAACTTTCGAATGGGATCTGAACATCAGCTGAAGAGCCAGGAGGCAGGTAGCGGGAAGGCAAGTGAGCTTGTGTGTGTGGGGGGGGGTTGTTGGCAGTTTCAGGATGGTTTGTCTACAGGAGCCAGAGAAGAATTAAGAGAAAACGAAGCAAGCAGAAGCAAAACAGCCAAAGAAGATTTGCTTGAGTCCTGAGATTTGCTTCCTTAAACAGGGACAGTAGAAAGTGTTAATGATCCCATCAGGCTGTGTGTTTGTTGGTGGAGAGGATGGGATCATAGTTCATATTTTCCCTTTTCAAATGAGACAAATCCATCTTGTGGCAATAGGGGACATCTGGGAAGTTGCTATTAATCTTATAATCACCCAGATTGATCATAGTTTTAAAATAGAAGTACGGTAGGTGAAGGAAAGCACAGAGCTAAGAGTGCACACATAGCTCCCGTAGAGTTGTTGTAGTTGTGGGCCAGTAAAGGATGTCCTGGAAATCAGTCCCTGGGGCGGTAGCAGCAGGATCTCCTGAGGGATGGAATAATGAGAAATCTCCCTGCGAGTGGAGAGAAAGTGGAGTCCTTGGGAAATGGCCTCAGAGGGATCATTCTGAGTCTAAGACAGCGATGCCGTTAGATGGGAAGCGGGAAAGGGACAGATTCAGTTGCCTGTTCTCCAGGCTCACGGCATTGTTTCCACAGTCGACCTGGGATTTTCCAGCACCTGACTATTACCCAGCCTGGCCCTTTGTCAGGAAGAATTAACAAGAGCTATGGAGGCCTGCATGATTCTTATGAACTCTTTGGGAATGTGGGAAATGGATAGAAATGAAAAAGATCCTTTTTTAGGGGTGCAGAGAAACAGGGATTTCAGATGGAGCAGCTGCTGTCTCCTGTTGGCAGAAAAGAGAATGCTTAGGAATTCATAGTGTGGGGCTGGGAAGTCTGTACCTTTTCAAGCGGAAGCTCAGATGGCCCCAGCGCTCTTGGTGGGAAGGCAGTTCACTGGTCTGGCCATTCGGATGACAGTTTCTAGAGTAACTTACTTCTCAGGGAGAAGACTTGTCCTGCTCTTTCCAACATGGCACCACAGGCACAAGTGGCTGAAGAGCCCTGAATGTGGCCAATGCAGACTGTGACGCGCTGGGGATGTAGAACACACGTGGGTCTCAAAGACGTCGCTTGCAAACAAGCTTGTGAAGACCATACCATACTATTTGTGTTGGTTTCTTGGTAAAACGATGGTGCCCTAGAGGTAGGATGTTCAGAACAGATTTTATTAACATTCATTCTTCTTCTTTCTTTTCCCTTTTCTTAGAAAGCCTGAAATGACACCCTCGCCTCTGTGCCTTCCACGAACTTCCTAGTGGAGAGCACGGAGCTAGGCACCCGAACACCATTTTCCCACCTCATGCTTCTTCTAAAGATGGCCGTTGAGCCACGAGAGAGAGCTGAATTCAAGGATCAGGGGTGGAAGGGAAGCGCCGGCTGATCCTGAACTCATCTCATTCTGCTCCATTCGCGTCACCCGGGCTGGCGGAGGCAGTGACACATGTGTGTCTACACCCGCGGCTGCACACCTGCTGCCTTGAGGCCCTGCTGATGGAGGGAGGGGTTCGCGCTCCGCGCGGGCTCCCCTGAGTCGGTCCACCGCGCGCATCCCAGGCACTGTGCATTGAGCATTGTTCCTGACAGTCCTGCCCTTCACAGATGTAGCTTTGGGGACGGACCTGCCACAGTTCTCAGGGCACCAGGGAAAAGGCGGCATGCAGCCAGGAATTTTTTCCTTTCCAAATGCGGTGCTGAGGCGCGCAGCTGCGACGATGCGCTTCCCCTGGCAGCCAGCGCACACACCACCTCTGTTCTCCTGGAGACGGGACGAGGCCTCTCCCAGGGGAATGTGCATTTTAAGATGGAATTCTTCAAAGCGCCCAAAGCCTGCAGTATACAAAAAAGGCACTAATCACTAATGAGGTCATTTCGAAGCTGATGCCAAAGATGGAGGACAACTGTGCCCCCATCCTCCCTCTCTTTGTCAAGTGAACCCCAGGAAATGTCTCGACTTAATCTGAACGTACCCTATTGTCAATGGATTTGAGGCACAATTCTGAAGACATAGAGGGGTGTGTGTGCAGAGAGAGCAAGAGTGAACACCATAAACTTATGCCTGTGAGAAACCCTAATTCCTGTGCAGAGTCCCGCAGGGGGAATACAGTTGCTATGTCCATTTCACAGACGTGTAAACTGAGGCAAGGGGTTCTGCTGCCTCAACATCAGTTCCGTTGCTGAACTCCACAGACTCCACGCTGCAGATATTTCTGTAACCTTGGCAATGTTCACGAGCCTCCACGCAGCTCTGGGCTGGTGTGCGGTGTTTTCCTCTCAGGGTTGATGGATTGTGTACTGGGCGGTAGATGAATGGCTATACCTGTTATTTTAAATATCAGGTATAACAACCCCCCTCCCGAAGTGTATGTTTCCTGAAGGGGGGGGGGCTTTCTCCTTGTCACTTTGTTCTCACATTCCATTGTCTGATGTGTAGTTACAGCTAACCTTTCCTTCCAGACCCCCTTAAGGAGAAGAAAAGTTACTATTGTTCCCTTTCCAAAGAACTTAAGGGACAGTCCCTCAATGGAAGATATTATTTATTATTTCTTACATAACCTTCTCAGTTCTTTTCACCTCAGAGATTGTAATTACCCATCACCAAATGTTTCTCTTATTAACTTGGACTTAATGCTGATATCATAGTCAAGTAATTGGACTTGTAAATTTTAGCAAGAATAACTACAAGCAAGTAAACAAACGAAAGAAGGCAAACATTCCTATTTAACAGGCCTTCTTGGTTTAAAAAGAAATATTTTTGGTAACTGATAATTTTACAGAACCTATTATACTCTATTCGCTGCATTTATCCCTCCTCAAAAAGTATAAAACAAATGTTCATTTTTTATGAGTCAAAATTGCAACATGTATAAATAATTGGTTTTCAATGATGCATGCAAATAATATCAGAACTGGTTTTAAATGTAGAAGCGATTGTGGAATATAATTACAGAGTACGCGGTTCAACACCCTCTTGCTCATTAATATATATGGACCTCCTAATGGATGCTCATTGTTTCTTAGGAATCAAATCTGGCAGGTCAGATTCAAAGAGGATCTTTCTCCCTGGTTGTCAAGTGGATAATCATCTCAAAAGCAAATCAATAAGCATATCCAAAGCAATGGAGCCTTCAGAAAAAGCAAAGCCCACTCCAAACCCAACCCTGATTTGATTAACACTCAAAAATATTAATTATAGCAATACAAAATGCTATATAAAGCCTACCACCTCTCAGTTGACCCCACCCCTTTCCATTTTAGTGGATAGTAGATTTAAAGGGCAGAGTGTGTGGGGATGGTTGGGAATGGGTGAGGGAGCTTTCTGTATTTATATAATTTGTGTGTATGTTGGTGTGGACCTCCTCACAAACCGTTCCTGGCATTGTTGCAAAATTCATAGTGATTTCTCAGTTTTGCAAATTTTGCAAACTTTGGCTTACTCACATTTGTAATTCTAAACTGCAATTAAAATTCTGTGGCTTTGTGCCACTTCTTCTAAAGCATTCCCTTTGGGGTAACCTGCAAACATGGGGAATGAGTAGATCCTTATGAACTCTGCTAGGCCAGCCAGGTTGTCTTCAAATAGCAACTTTGATGTGAAAGTACTTAAGCTTCAACACCCTGGGTCCAACCTGCCACCTTATCATATCACTAGTTCTGCTCTCAGCCCTAAACTAATACAATAGGTCAGTGGATCTTAAAGTCTGAAGAAGTGATGGCGATGAAGTCAGGACAGGGATGGGGAAGGTGTTCCAGAGACTACCAGTTCCCCTGAAAATATTCAAAGGGCAGAGAAAGAGGGAATCATGGGACACATTTGTCTGTGGGGCTGAGGGTGGAGCCGCTGGGAGGGTGAGACACTTGGGCTTAAAGCAACACTCTGTCCAAAGCAAGAGCAGCAGCTAGCAATGGTGTGAGGGTCCCTCAGAACCCAAGCTCCCATTTGCTTAGTGCTCAAAGAGAAGTGTTAGTTAAAAGAGACATAAACTATACAGCGGAAGGTTTGCCTCTTGGCTCTGCCCCTCTCAACTTCAGTGGGTCGAGTAGGCTAAGAGAACACATTGGCTTTGGTTTCAACTTGGAAGGAGGAAGCTATTTTTCGACATCTCTCAAAGAGCAACATGATTTGATTTTAGTTTTAGCAAAGAAAAACCATCCTAAAGATGTGGTGATGGAGCAATTGAGAGGAAGGAGTGGAGGCGGAGATACTATAGGACGGAGTGAAGACAGGATGTGAAGATGTGAAGATAGGATGGAGGAGGTACACTTGGATGACCCCAAGCTTCAGGTGACTTGAGGGAAGATGGTGCCACTGAAATAGGTGTTCCTGAATATTATGGTTCAGCAACAGATACTGATGCGGGAATGGAGACTTGAAAAATAATCCTAGAATGTTATTCTGTACAGATTTTCCTATAGCACAAAGCTCTCCAATGCACAACAAATGAAAGAGGGAAAACAACATCATCAACAAAAACCACAGAGGGAGGTCTCCCTCCCGCTCCCACCCCAAGAGATTCTGATTTAATTGGTTAGGATGGGGCCAGGTATTGCTTTCTTTTTTATGATGATAAAACACAACATGAAGTCTTCTCGCCTAGATTTTTAAGGGTGCAATTTAATGTTTGCTTTAGGTGTGGTACAGCGGATTTCTAGAACCTTTTCCTCTTGCATGATTGAAACTACAGTCCCCGAAGAACAACTCATCATTCCCTTCTTGTCCCATTCCCAACATCACCAGGCTACACTTGCTTTCTTTAAAGTGAATTCTTGCAGCATTTGTCTTTCTGTGGCTCTCTCGGTTTTTTAGGATAAAACTTTGAAGCTTTAACCATGTATATTGTAGCCTAAGACAGGAGTAGCTTCTGTTTTTCAGATTGAATTATATTCTCTGTGAGCCTATATCTATAGCTTACATTTTCCGCATTCATTCATCCACTAATGAACCTTTTATTTGCCTCTATCTCCTAGCTGCTGTGAAGAATGCTGCAATGAACCTATCTCTTTGAGAGCCTGATTTCTTTTGGAAACTAGAAGCAGGATCATGGATTTTAAGGTAGTTCTATTTGTCATTTTTTTTTTATAATATCGGTTCTGCTTCTTTCCACCCATTGCACACACCCAGCTTCTCCACACCCTTCTTAACATTTGCTATTTTTTGGGTTTTGTTTTTTTCCAGTGGTCCCATTGACAGGTGTAGGTGATCTCAGTATAGATTTGACTTGCCTTTCTGAAGATTAGTGATGTTAAGCAGCTTTTTACATACCTTCTGGTCCTTGGTGAATATGTTTTGGGGAAATGTTATGTGAACCCTTTGCAATTTTCTTTTTCTTTTTGCTTTGGCATAGCAGGCTAGTCTTATACATTTTGGATCTTAACCTCTTGTAAGCTACATGGTGTGCAACTATTTTCTCCAGTTCTGTAGGTTTCTTTTCATTTGTTGATGGCTGCACAGCAGTTCTTTAGTTTTGTGTCATTTCACTTGCTTATTTTGCTTTCGATGCTTTGTGGTTTTGGTGCCATAGCCAAGATATTATCAGCATTGTGTGATTTGTAAAGCTTTTCCAGTTGACTTGAATGTGCAGTCAGGAGAATGTGTACTACTCTAGGTTACACCTTGCCATGACAAAAAGTCAGTGTTTTACTGTACATGAAAGTTCTCTCAGTCAAACAGAGCAAAAGTTAACCACACTTACTGTCTATGTAGCACAGCAACCCTTAAAAGCAGAGTTGGCATAAATTTCTAAGTGAGAAGGGGCGAAATAGGCAAAGTATAGTTTAGAAGAGCTCATTTAATATTTCTATCGAATTTTATTTTTTTAATTCCCCCCCATCATTTAAACAAGAAAAAGTAAAGTTCAGCAAAATCTATTTTACTCCTGAGATATCTAGTTATTCTAAAAGGGATGTGTGTGATGTAGATACCAAACAAAAACATCAGAATTTGGTATCCATAAAATTAGACATTTTTAAGTGGATGTAAAAGTGTAGGTCACCAGAGAGCACTCAGTCCCTGATTCAGTAGGTACAATCATTATTCATAAACTAGTTGCTGAGTGTCTCCTGAGTATCAGTGCTTTTGCTAGACCCTCTAGCTGTATTGTTTTCCTGTGAGGAAGGTATTGTTATACCCATTTTACAGACAGAAGTGTGGCAAACTAAGGCACAACAGGGTCACGCAGTTAAGAAGTAGATAGTGGGCAGTTCCATAAACACGAGGTTCTTGTCTTGTTTTGCTATAGTCCAGCACCAGTATAGTATCTGCCATATTGTAAACACCCAAAATATATTTGTAGGAGAAGCTGAGCGGTGATTAGGAAGGAGTTCCACCAGGCATGTTGAGAATTGCTGCTTCTTCTCATCCTAGGGACTGCCAGATCTTTCCTTTGCTTGGCCAGTCTTCCCTTTCCCCTGTTCATTCAGAAGAAGCGGTATCCTCTTGTCTATGCCCTCCTACCCCACAATGCCCCATCCACCCAGCAGCTTTGCAAGATACAGCTTTTTCTGTGAAAACTGGATCCGTGTGTGCATTATGAGGAGGGCATTTATTCATCCAGGAAATTTCCATTTATATACTGAGACCTAGATGATCTGGAAGGTTCCATGAGTACAATTGTTACTGTGTGTCCACAGGCAGGAAGTTTAATAAGTGAAACTTGAGAGTAGTTAACAGAATATTCCCTCTTCGTATTAAGAGTGACAACCATGGAAGCAATGAAGTGAAAATATACAGGATGTCCTATATCGATGAAGTTATTTTAATTTCATGCCTTAGTTGAAATTATTTTTACTTCTAACAGTCTTTGAATTACTAAATGAGTCTTTGTTTCCAAAAATGTGTCTGATCAAACTAAAAAAAAAGCAAAAACAAAAACCACCAAACAGGATCCTATTTCTTTCTTTCTATTGCTCACATGTAAAGGCTTTCAGGGGGAAAAGAAATGGAATATACTTAGTTTTTAATTTTAATTTTTATTATTTTAGCGCTCTCGATAAAGATTTGGGAAATCGTCGTATCACTCTCTTAATAAAGCCACAGTGAGCAGCTAGTGCTGCTTCCACTTCCCACACACAAACTTTCTAATTATAAAAGGACCTTTTCAGATTTATTCAGGCCATATAATCTTATTTGCTGCTCCTAATTGGAGGACTGTGTTTGTTGAAAAGAACAGAAGTCTTCAGTCATTTAGAATAAAGCTGGCTCATCAGCCCCTGTGGGAAGAAAAGAACTATTTATTTTATCCGTTAATCCCAAATACAAACACAATAAAGCTGTCTTTTCTAATAGTGACCTATTTCATGTTAAATTGGGATAAAGCTAGCTTTGCTCAGTAAGACTATTGTGGTCAACACAAAAGTCAATCTTATTAAGATTCCCATTGAATACCTTCCAATAACTTATCTTTTAAAATGCTGAACCCAAATCCTAGTTGAACTCTTTATGTTATCTGACGCAAAAATGCAAATCTGGAAGGGAAATAACCTCAACCAGTGAGCCCCATCTAGCGACAGGGAAGTAAATTGCTGTTGGTCTATAATGAGCCTTTTCTGATTTTTTTAATTCATCAATCTATGGCCACACCTTTATTTTAGTTTCTCTCCATATTTGTCTGTACCCTTATTTATAAGACTAGTTCATTTTTTTATCTAAGCTTGTTTCTTGATATGTTTTTATTTCAGTCCTTTAAAAATGAATGGCACTTAAAATTGGCTGGATTTCTGTTTATAGTGAATTTGAGAATATGGTAAGTCATAACTCATGAAGAGTATTAGGTAACATCTATAGATTAAGCTGTTTGATAAAATCATATTATTCATTGATCAATTTTATTTTATCAAAGGACTACAAAGCTTCTTTACTTAACAGCTTTAGAGAAGCGAGACTGAGTCATAGAAATTTCCAAAGAGCTATCTAAGGACATGGAAGCTCTCAAAGTCTATTCTCTTGGGTAGTCCCTATCTCTGACAACTGTACTGGCTTGGAGGTCGGTTTCTCTTAGCTGACTACATGAGAAGTGAATTTTGACATGTCTACATTCCATACTTCTGCATTTCTTGATGTTTATCATCATAATAAGCATGTCAAAAATTGATAAGCTGACTGCTGTCCTTAACTGTGGTTATATGTATGAGATGCTTTTGCTAGTGATTCTGCCTTCAAAAGGGGAACCTTCTTTGTTCCCAGAAGAAAAAAAGTTGCTAATAGTCACATGTCTCTGCTTACTTGAAAACAAGCAGAACACATTTCTCAACCTTAGGTGCCCTCAAAGTACTTCCAAAACATATTTCTAGTTGCCTACGTGCTCCAATCGCAGCTACTGACCTAGTTGTAGGTTTCTGGCTTATAGGACAAAGAACAAAGGGTTCAAGTTCCAGTTCAAACACCCCCCCTCCCCTTTTCTGGATGCCTGACCTTGCAAAGTTACACCTTCTGACAAGGCACCATGATCTCAGTCTCTGGAGTAGAACTGTGTTCTCTACTTTCCAGCTCTTGCACTTCACAAAAATACACACATAGACTTCTTCAATATGTATCACTCTATTGCCTCCACAGGCAGAGAGTGGATTAAGTCATGGGAGACTCAATCAGGGGCTGGTTCCCAGCAGAGTGCTCAGTAAATATTATTACTTACAAAATGGAGGGAGCGCAAACTAGATGAATGGATGGAAAAGCTGTGGTCCATGTACTCAATGGAATACTACTCATTAATCAAGAAAGACAAACTTATGCCATTCATAGCAACATGGATGGAGTTAAAAGGAATCATGTTAGTGGAAATAAACCAGAAAAAAAAAGAGAAATACAGGATGGTCTCACTTATAGGATGGAGACAGGGAAAACAGACAAAAAGACAAGGAAAAAACTTAAAACTAACGATCAGCAGAACTGAAATATAGAGCAAGAGTGTTGGGGAGAGATGGGGTGGGATGGCACAAAAGATTAAGATGATACACGTGGGTGACAGGGTAGTGGGAAAAACCTGGGACTGACAATGATATAAAAAATTAATTAATTAATTAGGAAAAAATGGAGGGACCAGCCTCCACCTTCAACCTTCTTGGAAAGAGTCAGTGAGATGACATATGAGAAATTGTTGGTCAATTCGATGGCAGTCTATAAATGCCATTGATTCGAGCAAACCATATAGAGCCCTCAGAGGAGGTCTAAAGCAAAAAGGAAGGCAGTTATAATTGGAGCATGTGAGCATCTACAGATCAGCGCATCTAGGGATTTGTACTGTTGACTGCCATTCTGAATTGGGGTTGCACATTTCTGAAGAGAAGGGGATGAGCTGGAAGCAAATGGCATCATTTAAATCCTTCATCTTATTGAGGGAAAGTCCTCATGCCCCTTTCTTCTTTAGAGCTCTTTGCACAGTGGCAGTTATTGCTGACTTTTTTAGTGACTTGTTTAATGTCTACCTTTGTCTCTGGACTGTAACCTGAGGATAGCAGCTGTGTCTGCTTGCTCCCTGCTGCACCTTCCACGGTGTTTAACACATTGCAGCACAAGCTTGTTGCTGACAAGCTCAAAGGTGCCACACTACATGGAAGATGAGAGCATGAACCTCACAAAGAGAAAAAATGGGGCTCAATTGTCCCCTCTTTGGTCTACTCCCTGTGTGTCCTTGGGCAAGTTACTCAGTCTCTCTGATCACCACTTTCATTGCAACATAAAACTTCTAATAAAAGAAATTATTTCCCAGGGTAGTTGCAGAGTAATGAGCTGATTCATGTAAAGTGCCTGAAATGATATTGCTATTAATTTGTCAAAATGACCAAGATGAAACCAATTAGTGGGCATCCTCGAACTAGAATCTTACCTAGGTCTTGCTCTTTATTTTTATACCCCCAATATCCCTCAACCCCCTGGGCCCAGATCATTTCCCAAAACCATTATATCCCATCAGACAAAAATAACAACACAAAATAAAATAAAGTAATGGGTGATTCATTTTGAGCTTTTGCAATCCCTCAAAGTACTAGCAGCGAGTTTCAGGAATTCATCTGAATGATGGTAAAGGCTTTACTATTGCTAATAACCTCCCAGTCTAAAGCACAGCGATGAATAGAGCATTTCATATTTTACTCTAACAGTTGATCCTTAAGGGTTTAACTATCAGATGCAGGAAGGGCTCGATTATGAAAATGGCATGTTTAAAAATATCTCTGCGACTCACTCCTGGATGACTTTTAGCAAGCGAACTAACTGTTAGCCTCCTGGAAGATTAGATGTCAAGATAATTAGCACTCTGCTACATGGACGATCTTGTTTTCAAATCTCCTTCTCCTTTCTTCCTTATGTCTCTTCATTGACACAACTCATTATTACTTTATGCCTGAGTTCTTCAGTTTCTCTGTAGTACTCACATCGGCCATCTCCTCTTCATGACTTATCACACCTAACACTCAATTCACACTACTAACTTTGATCTTATACTTTACAATTCAGTTTGTAGCCCAATAACAGAGACAACAAAGAGCAAATTAGACAGGTAAACGAGACTGGGAGTCTGCCTGGCATACCCCATCCTCTGTCTCAACTTGGTCTTCAAAAGCCCACGTGAAAAGTGAAATATGCATTTCCCCATCTCCTTCCATGACCAAAGGCCTGTGAATTTCTACTTTCGTTGCCTAGAGTTTGGAGTCTGAGTGTTCCTGTTTCGTTATTCACATGACCTGGATTTGGCCATACACACCTGGGGAATAACTTTCTCTTTGATATCATAAATGGAGCCAGTGAAAATCAAGGGAAAAAAATAAGATGGAATGGGGAATCATCCAAAAAAATTCTAGAAAGTTCTGGCTACAAAGATTTTGAAAAGTTATCTGTTCACTTCCTTTCACTTTAGGCCTTCCCACACCACTCCAGCGGGGAACTATGGCTCTTACTTCAAAAATATCCACAGAAGATGAGGCCTCTGCCTTCCACTTAAGAAAATACATTTCAACAACTCAGTATCTTTGCCCTTCTTGTTCAGATGCTCCTCTGCCCCCCCCACTGTCCCTACTTTGTCCCTCCATTGTCCTTTCCTGTCACTTAGCAATATAGATGTCCCCTAGGGAGAAAAAAGAGACTACGTTACTCCCAGCTCCCTTCCCTGCCTGTGACCTGGTTTGCTCTGGAGCAATTGGGTGAAGCCATAATAGGATTAATTGTGGAAATTCCAGCATTTTCTGAAAACGGTCTTGGACTGATACAGTGTGTGAGGTGGAAGAGCAGAGGAGAAATAGTTTCCTTCTTTTTCTCTTGCTTTTGGCAACATTATTGCCCCCTTTCTTAGATGCAGGCATCACCACCCCTGCCCACTCTCACGGTGAGAAAGAGTGGGGCAAAACCCAAGACCTATCAGATAATCCCTGATTGTGTTCAACTCCATTCCGAGTTCAGCTCTTGTCAAAACTCTAAAAAGAACCGAAGAGTTTTCGAAGATTTGTTCAGACTCAAAAGTTGTTCCCTGGAAACCTAAAATTGTAGGCAATGCCTCCGTCTTAACTGCCACCTGCAATCTTATCTCTAGAGCCTTCGTTTCATGGTTTTTAAAAATATTTTTGAATGCTAAGCCTGAGTTGACGTGGTCCCTCACAGTGCAGCCATCCTCTTTATTGCACCAACTGTAGTGCAGGTGGCCCAATCTGGGGAAGTTCTGTGTTGTTTCTAGCAGACGGACAATGAGAGTCCTGGGCTGTACAGACCCTAATGCGCTCAGGGAACCAAGGACACAGGCAGGTCAGGCAGGGATGCTGGGCCGTGTGGGGCAGACTAGAGGGGCTGGAAGCAGGTGAGCCTCTTAGGCCCCCAGGAATCTTCACACTCTTTCTCTGGTCTCCCTTTGTCTCTCCTCTCGGGCTCATCTCTCCTCCCCCTTTCTCTCCCCCTCCCCCTCCTCTCTGTCTCTATCCCTCTCCATAGCACACCATCCTCACTCTTGCTCTTAGGCCCAGATTGTCCACTCATGCATGCGCCCACCCTTTGGGCCAGGCGTGTACAGGGTGCAACACCACAGGTGTAATGGCACAAGGGCAAAAAGCCTGACCAACTCACCATACATACCTAAAAGTCTGTTTTTAGGTACTAGGGATCCAGCTTTTGAGTTTTAAGTGATCTGGAGACATGTGTCATGAAAGGAGCCTTCATGTGAGTTCTGGATGACCTTGGGCTGATGAGCCATTATTTCATGGATGATGGAGTGAATTTTGTCCAGTTGCTTAATTATAAACTTCATGTTCCTTGTGGATGAACTGCCATTCTCAGGGTATAATGCGGGCATTAGAATTTACACATGGTATGTATCCAGCAACACTAGTTGCTCTAAATACACGTCTTTCATCCACTGGTGTTAGGGGTTG